>JANJGN010004654.1:0-31302 GCA_026770705.1 Isurus oxyrinchus
TGTTTCACTCTGTTTGCCTCTGTTTCACTCTGTTTGCAACTGTTTCACTCTGCTTGCCTCTGTTTCACTCTATTTGCTTCTGTTTCACTCTCTTTGCCTCTGTTTCACTCTGTTTGCCTCTGTTTCACCTGTTTGTCTCTGTTTTACTCTGTTTGCCTCTGTTTCACTCTGTTTGCCTCTGTTTCACTCTGTTTGCCTCTGATTGACTCTGTTTAAGTCTGTTTGCCTCTGTTTGCCTCTGTTTCACTCTGTCTGCCTCTGTTTCACTCTGTCTGCCTCTGTTTCACTCTGTTTGGCTCTGTTTCATTCTGTTTGCATCTGTTTCACTCTGTTTGCCTCTGTTTCACTCTGTTTGCATCTGTTTAACTCTGTTTGCCTCTGTTTGCCTCTGTTTCACTCTGTTTGCCTCTGTTTCACTCTGTTTGCCTCTGTTTCACTCTGTTTGCCTCTTTTCACTCTGTCTGCCTCTGTTTCACTCTGTTTTCCTCTGTTTCACTCTGTTCGGCTCTGTTTGCCTCTGTTTGCATCTGTTTCAATCTGTGTGCCTCTGATTCACTCTGTTTGCCTCTTGTTTCACCTGTTTGCCTCTGTTTCACTCTGTTTGCCTCTGTTTGCCTCTGTTTGCCTCTGTTTAAGTCTGTTTGCCTCTATTAGAGTCTGTTTGCCTCTGTTTCACTCTGTTTGCCTCTGTTTCACTCTGTTTGCATCTGTTTCACTCTGTTTGCCTCTGTTTCACTCTATTTGCTTCTGTTTCACTCTCTTTGCCTCTGTTTCACTCTGTTTGCCTCTGTTTCACCTGTTTGTCTCTGTTTTACTCTGTTTAACTCTGTTTCACTCTGTTTGCCTCTGTTTCACTCTGTTTGCCTCTGATTGCCTCTGTTTACGTCTGTTTGCCTCTGTTTGCCTCTGTTTCACTCTGTCTGCCTCTGTTTCACTCTGTTTGGCTCTGTTTCATTCTGTTTGCATCTGTTTCACTCTGTTTGCCTCTGTTTCACTCTGTTTGCCTCTGTTTAAGTCTGTTTGCCTCTGTTTGCCTCTGTTTCACTCTGTTTGCCTCTGTTTCACTCTTTTTGCCTCTATTTCACTCTGTTTGCCTCTTTTCACTCTGTCTGCCTCTGTTTCACTCTGTTTGCCTCTGTTTCACTCTGTTTGGCTCTGTTTGCCTCTGTTTGCATCTGTTTCAATCTGTGTGCCTCTGTTTCACTCTGTTTGCCTCTTGTTTCACCTGTTTGCCTCTGTTTCACTCTGTTTGCCTCTGTTTGCCTCTCTTAGAGTCTGTTTGCCTCTGTTTCACTCTGTTTGCCTCTGTTTCACTCTGTTAGCATCTGTTTCACTCTGTTTGCCTCTGTTTCATTCTATTTGCTTCTGTTTCACTCTGTTTGCCTCTGTTTCACTCTGTTTGCCTCTGTTTCACCTGTTTGCCTCTGTTTTACTCTGTTTGCCTCTGTTTCACTCTGTTTGCCTCTGTTTCACTCTGTTTGCCTCTGATTGCCTCTGTTTAAGTCTGTTTGCCTCTGTTTGCCTCTGTTTCACTCTGTCTGCCTCTGTTTCACTCTGTCTGCATCTGTTTCACTCTGTTTGGCTCTGTTTCACTCTGTTTGCATCTGTTTCACTCTGTTTGCCTCTGCTTCACTCTGTTTGCCTCTGTTTGCCTCTGTTTCACTCTGTTTGCCTCTGTTTCACTCTGTTTGCCTCTGCTTCACTCTGTTTGCCTCTGTTTAAGTCTTCTTGCCTCTGTTTCACTCTGTTAGCCTCTGTTTAAGTCTGTTTACATCTGTTTAAGTCTGTTTGCCTCTGTTTAACTCTGTTTAACTCTGTTTAACTCTGTTTAAGTCTGTTTGCCTCTGTTGGCCTCTGTTTGCCTCTGTCTGCCTCTGTTTAATTCTGTTTGCCTCTGTTTAAGTCTGTATGCCTCTGTTTAAGACTGTTTGCATCTGTTTAAGTCTGTTTGCCTCTGTTTCACTCTGTTTGCCTCTGTTTCACTCTGTTTGCATCTGTTTAACTCTGTTTGCCTCTGTTTCACTCTATTTGCATCTGTTTCACTCTGTTTGCCTCTGTTTCACTCTGTTTGCCTCTGTTTCACTTTGTTAGCCTCTGTGTCACTCTGTTTGCCTCTGTTTCTTTCTGTTTGCCTCTGTTTTACTCTGTTTGCCTCTGTTTCACCCTGTTTGCCTCTTTTCACTCTGTCTGCCTCTGTTTCACTCTGTTTTCCTCTGTTTCACTCTGTTCGGCTCTGTTTGCCTCTGTTTGCATCTGTTTCAATCTGTTTGCCTCTGTTTCACTCTGTTTGCCTCTTGTTTCACCTGTTTGCCTCTGTTTCACTCTGTTTGCCTTTGTTTGCCTCTGTTTGCCTCTGTTTAAGTCTGTTTGCCTCTCTTAGAGTCTGTTTGCCTCTGTTTCACTCTGTTTGCCTCTGTTTCACTCTGTTTGCATCTGTTTCACTCTGTTTGCCTCTGTTTCACTCTATTTGCTTCTGTTTCACTCTCTTTGCCTCTGTTTCACTCTGTTTGCCTCTGTTTCACCTGTTTGTCTCTGTTTTACTCTGTTTGCCTCTGTTTCACTCTGTTTGCCTCTGTTTCGCTCTGTTTGCCTCTGATTGCCTCTGTTTAAGTCTGTTTGCCTCTGTTTGCCTCTGTTTCACTCTGTCTGCCTCTGTTTCACTCTGTCTGCCTCTGTTTCACTCTGTTTGGCTCTGTTTCATTCTGTTTGCATCTGTTTCACTCTGTTTGCCTCTGTTTCACTCTGTTTGCCTCTCTTTAAGTCTGTTTGCCTCTGTTTGCCTCTGTTTCACTCTGTTTGCCTCTGTTTCACTCTGTTTGCCTCTTTTTCACTCTGTTTGCCTCTTTTCACTCTGTCTGCCTCTGTTTCACTCTGTTTGCCTCTGTTTCACTCTGTTTGCCTCTGTTTGCCTCTGTTTGCATCTGTTTCAATCTGCGTGCCTCTGTTTCACTCTGTTTGCCTCGTGTTTCACCTGTTTGCCTCTGTTTCACTCTGTTTGCCTCTGTTTGCCTCTGTTTGCCTCTGTTTAAGTCTGTTTGCCTCTCTTAGAGTCTGTTTGCCTCTGTTTCACTCTGTTTGCCTCTGTTTCACTCTGTTAGCATCTGTTTCACTCTGTTTGCCTCTGTTTCATTCTATTTGCTTCTGTTTCACTCTGTTTGCCTCTGTTTCACTCTGTTTGCCTCTGTTTCACCTGTTTGCCTCTGTTTTACTCTGTTTGCCTCTGTTTCACTCTGTTTGCCTCTGTTTCACACTGTTTGCCTTTGTTTGCCTCTGTTTGCCTCTGTTTAAGTCTGTTTGCCTCTCTTAGAGTCTGTTTGCCTCTGTTTCACTCTGTTTGCCTCTGTTTCAATCTGTTTGCAACTGTTTCACTCTGCTTGCCTCTGTTTCACTCTATTTGCTTCTGTTTCACTCTCTTTGCCTCTGTTTCACTCTGTTTGCCTCTGTTTCACCTGTTTGTCTCTGTTTTACTCTGTTTGCCTCTGTTTCACTCTGTTTGCCTCTGTTTCACTCTGTTTGCCTCTGATTGACTCTGTTTAAGTCTGTTTGCCTCTGTTTGCCTCTGTTTCACTCTGTCTGCCTCTGTTTCACTCTGTCTGCCTCTGTTTCACTCTGTTTGGCTCTGTTTCATTCTGTTTGCATCTGTTTCACTCTGTTTGCCTCTGTTTCACTCTGTTTGCCTCTGTTTAAGTCTGTTTGCCTCTGTTTGCCACTGTTTCACTCTGTTTGCCTCTGTTTCACTCTGTTTGCCTCTGTTTCACTCTGTTTGCCTCTTTTCACTCTGTCTGCCTCTGTTTCACTCTGTTTGCCTCTGTTTCACTCTGTTTGGCTCTGTTTGCCTCTGTTTGCATCTGTTTCAATCTGCGTGCCTCTGTTTCACTCTGTTTGCCTCTGTTTAGGTCTGTTTGCCTCTGTTTGCCTCTGTTTCACTCTGTTTGCCTCTGTTTCACTCTGTTTGCCTCTGTTTCACTCTGTTTGCCTCTGTTTCACTCTGTTTGACTCTTTTCACTCTGTCTGCCTCTGTTTCACTCTGTTTTCCTCTGTTTCAATCTGTTCGGCTCTGTTTGCCTCTGTTTGCATCTGTTTCAATCTGTGTGCCTCTGTTTCACTCTGTTTGCCTCTTGTTTCACCTGTTTGCCTCTGTTTCACTCTGTTTGCCTTTGTTTGCCTCTGTTTGCCTCTGTTTAAGTCTGTTTGCCTCTCTTAGAGTCTGTTTGCCTCTGTTTCACTCTGTTTGCCTCTGTTTCACTCTGTTTGCAACTGTTTCACTCTGCTTGCCTCTGTTTCACTCTATTTGCTTCTGTTTCACTCTCTTTGCCTCTGTTTCACTCTGTTTGCCTCTGTTTCACCTGTTTGTCTCTGTTTTACTCTGTTTGCCTCTGTTTCACTCTGTTTGCCTCTGTTTCACTCTGTTTGCCTCTGATTGACTCTGTTTAAGTCTGTTTGCCTCTGTTTGCCTCTGTTTCACTCTGTCTGCCTCTGTTTCACTCTGTCTGCCTCTGTTTCACTCTGTTTGGCTCTGTTTCATTCTGTTTGCATCTGTTTCACTCTGTTTGCCTCTGTTTCACTCTGTTTGCATCTGTTTAACTCTGTTTGCCTCTGTTTGCCTCTGTTTCACTCTGTTTGCCTCTGTTTCACTCTGTTTGCCTCTGTTTCACTCTGTTTGCCTCTTTTCACTCTGTCTGCCTCTGTTTCACTCTGTTTTCCTCTGTTTCACTCTGTTCGGCTCTGTTTGCCTCTGTTTGCATCTGTTTCAATCTGTGTGCCTCTGATTCACTCTGTTTGCCTCTTGTTTCACCTGTTTGCCTCTGTTTCACTCTGTTTGCCTCTGTTTGCCTCTGTTTGCCTCTGTTTAAGTCTGTTTGCCTCTATTAGAGTCTGTTTGCCTCTGTTTCACTCTGTTTGCCTCTGTTTCACTCTGTTTGCATCTGTTTCACTCTGTTTGCCTCTGTTTCACTCTATTTGCTTCTGTTTCACTCTCTTTGCCTCTGTTTCACTCTGTTTGCCTCTGTTTCACCTGTTTGTCTCTGTTTTACTCTGTTTAACTCTGTTTCACTCTGTTTGCCTCTGTTTCACTCTGTTTGCCTCTGATTGCCTCTGTTTACGTCTGTTTGCCTCTGTTTGCCTCTGTTTCACTCTGTCTGCCTCTGTTTCACTCTGTTTGGCTCTGTTTCATTCTGTTTGCATCTGTTTCACTCTGTTTGCCTCTGTTTCACTCTGTTTGCCTCTGTTTAAGTCTGTTTGCCTCTGTTTGCCTCTGTTTCACTCTGTTTGCCTCTGTTTCACTCTTTTTGCCTCTATTTCACTCTGTTTGCCTCTTTTCACTCTGTCTGCCTCTGTTTCACTCTGTTTGCCTCTGTTTCACTCTGTTTGGCTCTGTTTGCCTCTGTTTGCATCTGTTTCAATCTGTGTGCCTCTGTTTCACTCTGTTTGCCTCTTGTTTCACCTGTTTGCCTCTGTTTCACTCTGTTTGCCTCTGTTTGCCTCTCTTAGAGTCTGTTTGCCTCTGTTTCACTCTGTTTGCCTCTGTTTCACTCTGTTAGCATCTGTTTCACTCTGTTTGCCTCTGTTTCATTCTATTTGCTTCTGTTTCACTCTGTTTGCCTCTGTTTCACTCTGTTTGCCTCTGTTTCACCTGTTTGCCTCTGTTTTACTCTGTTTGCCTCTGTTTCACTCTGTTTGCCTCTGTTTCACTCTGTTTGCCTCTGATTGCCTCTGTTTAAGTCTGTTTGCCTCTGTTTGCCTCTGTTTCACTCTGTCTGCCTCTGTTTCACTCTGTCTGCATCTGTTTCACTCTGTTTGGCTCTGTTTCACTCTGTTTGCATCTGTTTCACTCTGTTTGCCTCTGCTTCACTCTGTTTGCCTCTGTTTGCCTCTGTTTCACTCTGTTTGCCTCTGTTTCACTCTGTTTGCCTCTGCTTCACTCTGTTTGCCTCTGTTTAAGTCTTCTTGCCTCTGTTTCACTCTGTTAGCCTCTGTTTAAGTCTGTTTACATCTGTTTAAGTCTGTTTGCCTCTGTTTAACTCTGTTTAACTCTGTTTAACTCTGTTTAAGTCTGTTTGCCTCTGTTGGCCTCTGTTTGCCTCTGTCTGCCTCTGTTTAATTCTGTTTGCCTCTGTTTAAGTCTGTATGCCTCTGTTTAAGACTGTTTGCATCTGTTTAAGTCTGTTTGCCTCTGTTTCACTCTGTTTGCCTCTGTTTCACTCTGTTTGCATCTGTTTAACTCTGTTTGCCTCTGTTTCACTCTATTTGCATCTGTTTCACTCTGTTTGCCTCTGTTTCACTCTGTTTGCCTCTGTTTCACTTTGTTAGCCTCTGTGTCACTCTGTTTGCCTCTGTTTCTTTCTGTTTGCCTCTGTTTTACTCTGTTTGCCTCTGTTTCACCCTGTTTGCCTCTTTTCACTCTGTCTGCCTCTGTTTCACTCTGTTTTCCTCTGTTTCACTCTGTTCGGCTCTGTTTGCCTCTGTTTGCATCTGTTTCAATCTGTTTGCCTCTGTTTCACTCTGTTTGCCTCTTGTTTCACCTGTTTGCCTCTGTTTCACTCTGTTTGCCTTTGTTTGCCTCTGTTTGCCTCTGTTTAAGTCTGTTTGCCTCTCTTAGAGTCTGTTTGCCTCTGTTTCACTCTGTTTGCCTCTGTTTCACTCTGTTTGCATCTGTTTCACTCTGTTTGCCTCTGTTTCACTCTATTTGCTTCTGTTTCACTCTCTTTGCCTCTGTTTCACTCTGTTTGCCTCTGTTTCACCTGTTTGTCTCTGTTTTACTCTGTTTGCCTCTGTTTCACTCTGTTTGCCTCTGTTTCGCTCTGTTTGCCTCTGATTGCCTCTGTTTAAGTCTGTTTGCCTCTGTTTGCCTCTGTTTCACTCTGTCTGCCTCTGTTTCACTCTGTCTGCCTCTGTTTCACTCTGTTTGGCTCTGTTTCATTCTGTTTGCATCTGTTTCACTCTGTTTGCCTCTGTTTCACTCTGTTTGCCTCTCTTTAAGTCTGTTTGCCTCTGTTTGCCTCTGTTTCACTCTGTTTGCCTCTGTTTCACTCTGTTTGCCTCTTTTTCACTCTGTTTGCCTCTTTTCACTCTGTCTGCCTCTGTTTCACTCTGTTTGCCTCTGTTTCACTCTGTTTGCCTCTGTTTGCCTCTGTTTGCATCTGTTTCAATCTGCGTGCCTCTGTTTCACTCTGTTTGCCTCGTGTTTCACCTGTTTGCCTCTGTTTCACTCTGTTTGCCTCTGTTTGCCTCTGTTTGCCTCTGTTTAAGTCTGTTTGCCTCTCTTAGAGTCTGTTTGCCTCTGTTTCACTCTGTTTGCCTCTGTTTCACTCTGTTAGCATCTGTTTCACTCTGTTTGCCTCTGTTTCATTCTATTTGCTTCTGTTTCACTCTGTTTGCCTCTGTTTCACTCTGTTTGCCTCTGTTTCACCTGTTTGCCTCTGTTTTACTCTGTTTGCCTCTGTTTCACTCTGTTTGCCTCTGTTTCACACTGTTTGCCTTTGTTTGCCTCTGTTTGCCTCTGTTTAAGTCTGTTTGCCTCTCTTAGAGTCTGTTTGCCTCTGTTTCACTCTGTTTGCCTCTGTTTCAATCTGTTTGCAACTGTTTCACTCTGCTTGCCTCTGTTTCACTCTATTTGCTTCTGTTTCACTCTCTTTGCCTCTGTTTCACTCTGTTTGCCTCTGTTTCACCTGTTTGTCTCTGTTTTACTCTGTTTGCCTCTGTTTCACTCTGTTTGCCTCTGTTTCACTCTGTTTGCCTCTGATTGACTCTGTTTAAGTCTGTTTGCCTCTGTTTGCCTCTGTTTCACTCTGTCTGCCTCTGTTTCACTCTGTCTGCCTCTGTTTCACTCTGTTTGGCTCTGTTTCATTCTGTTTGCATCTGTTTCACTCTGTTTGCCTCTGTTTCACTCTGTTTGCCTCTGTTTAAGTCTGTTTGCCTCTGTTTGCCACTGTTTCACTCTGTTTGCCTCTGTTTCACTCTGTTTGCCTCTGTTTCACTCTGTTTGCCTCTTTTCACTCTGTCTGCCTCTGTTTCACTCTGTTTGCCTCTGTTTCACTCTGTTTGGCTCTGTTTGCCTCTGTTTGCATCTGTTTCAATCTGCGTGCCTCTGTTTCACTCTGTTTGCCTCTAGTTTCACCTGTTTGCCTCTGTTTCACTCTGTTTGCCTCTGTTTGCCTCTGTTTGCCTCTGTTTAAGTCTGTTTGCCTCTCTTAGAGTCTGTTTGCCACTGTTTCCCCTCTGTTTGCCTCTGTTTCACTCTGTTAGCATCTGTTTCACTCTGTTAGCCTATGTTTAAGTCTGGTTACCTCTGTTTAAGTCTGTTTGCCTCTGTTTCACTCTGTTTGCCTCTGTTTCATTCTATTTGCTTCTGTTTCACTCTGTTTGCCTCTGTTTCACTCTGTTTGCCTCTATTTCACCTGTTTGCCTCTGTTTTACTCTGTTTGCTGCTGTTTCTCTCTGTTTGCCTCTGTTTCACTCTGTTTGCCTCTGATTGCCTCTGTTTAAGTCTGTTTGCCTCTGTTTAAGTCTTCTTGCATCTGTTTCACTCTGTTAGCCTCTGTTTACGTCTGTTTACCTCTGTTTAAGTCTGTTTGCCTCTGTTTAACACTGTTTAACTCTGTTTAACTCTGTTTAAGTCTGTTTGCCTTTGTTGGCCTCTGTTTGCCTCTGTCTGCCTCTGTTTAATTCTGTTTGCCTCTGTTTAAGTCTGTATGCCTCTGTTTAAGGACTGTTTGCATCTGTTTAAGTCTGTTTGCCTCTGTTTCACTCTGTTTGCCTCTGTTTCACTCTGTTTGCATCTGTTTAACTCTGTTTGCCTCTGTTTGCCTCTGTTTCACTCTGTTTGCCTCTGTTTCACTCTGTTTGCCTCTGTTTCACTCTGTTTGCCTCTTTTCACTCTGTCTGCCTCTGTTTCACTCTGTTTTCCTCTGTTTCACTCTGTTCGGCTCTGTTTGCCTCTGTTTGCATCTGTTTCAATCTGTCTGCCTCTGATTCACTCTGTTTGCCTCTTGTTTCACCTGTTTGCCTCTGTTTCACTCTGTTTGCCTCTGTTTGCCTCTGTTTGCCTCTGTTTAAGTCTGTTTGCCTCTATTAGAGTCTGTTTGCCTCTGTTTCACTCTGTTTGCCTCTGTTTCACTCTGTTTGCATCTGTTTCACTCTGTTTGCCTCTGTTTCACTCTATTTGCTTCTGTTTCACTCTCTTTGCCTCTGTTTCACTCTGTTTGCCTCTGTTTCACCTGTTTGTCTCTGTTTTACTCTGTTTGCCTCTGTTTCACTCTGTTTGCCTCTGTTTCACTCTGTTTGCCTCTGATTGCCTCTGTTTACGTCTGTTTGCCTCTGTTTGCCTCTGTTTCACTCTGTCTGCCTCTGTTTCACTCTGTTTGGCTCTGTTTCATTCTGTTTGCATCTGTTTCACTCTGTTTGCCTCTGTTTCACTCTGTTTGCCTCTGTTTAAGTCTGTTTGCCTCTGTTTGCCTCTGTTTCACTCTGTTTGCCTCTGTTTCACTCTTTTTGCCTCTATTTCACTCTGTTTGCCTCTTTTCACTCTGTCTGCCTCTGTTTCACTCTGTTTGCCTCTGTTTCACTCTGTTTGGCTCTGTTTGCCTCTGTTTGCATCTGTTTCAATCTGTGTGCCTCTGTTTCACTCTGTTTGCCTCTTGTTTCACCTGTTTGCCTCTGTTTCACTCTGTTTGCCTCTGTTTGCCTCTCTTAGAGTCTGTTTGCCTCTGTTTCACTCTGTTTGCCTCTGTTTCACTCTGTTAGCATCTGTTTCACTCTGTTTGCCTCTGTTTCATTCTATTTGCTTCTGTTTCACTCTGTTTGCCTCTGTTTCACTCTGTTTGCCTCTGTTTCACCTGTTTGCCTCTGTTTTACTCTGTTTGCCTCTGTTTCACTCTGTTTGCCTCTGTTTCACTCTGTTTGCCTCTGATTGCCTCTGTTTAAGTCTGTTTGCCTCTGTTTGCCTCTGTTTCACTCTGTCTGCCTCTGTTTCACTCTGTCTGCATCTGTTTCACTCTGTTTGGCTCTGTTTCACTCTGTTTGCATCTGTTTCACTCTGTTTGCCTCTGCTTCACTCTGTTTGCCTCTGTTTGCCTCTGTTTCACTCTGTTTGCCTCTGTTTCACTCTGTTTGCCTCTGCTTCACTCTGTTTGCCTCTGTTTAAGTCTTCTTGCCTCTGTTTCACTCTGTTAGCCTCTGTTTAAGTCTGTTTACATCTGTTTAAGTCTGTTTGCCTCTGTTTAACTCTGTTTAACTCTGTTTAACTCTGTTTAAGTCTGTTTGCCTCTGTTGGCCTCTGTTTGCCTCTGTCTGCCTCTGTTTAATTCTGTTTGCCTCTGTTTAAGTCTGTATGCCTCTGTTTAAGACTGTTTGCATCTGTTTAAGTCTGTTTGCCTCTGTTTCACTCTGTTTGCCTCTGTTTCACTCTGTTTGCATCTGTTTAACTCTGTTTGCCTCTGTTTCACTCTATTTGCATCTGTTTCACTCTGTTTGCCTCTGTTTCACTCTGTTTGCCTCTGTTTCACTTTGTTAGCCTCTGTGTCACTCTGTTTGCCTCTGTTTCTTTCTGTTTGCCTCTGTTTCACTCTGTTTGCCTCTGTTTCACCCTGTTTGCCTCTTTTCACTCTGTCTGCCTCTGTTTCACTCTGTTTTCCTCTGTTTCACTCTGTTCGGCTCTGTTTGCCTCTGTTTGCATCTGTTTCAATCTGTTTGCCTCTGTTTCACTCTGTTTGCCTCTTGTTTCACCTGTTTGCCTCTGTTTCACTCTGTTTGCCTTTGTTTGCCTCTGTTTGCCTCTGTTTAAGTCTGTTTGCCTCTCTTAGAGTCTGTTTGCCTCTGTTTCACTCTGTTTGCCTCTGTTTCACTCTGTTTGCATCTGTTTCACTCTGTTTGCCTCTGTTTCACTCTATTTGCTTCTGTTTCACTCTCTTTGCCTCTGTTTCACTCTGTTTGCCTCTGGTTTCACCTGTTTGTCTCTGTTTTACTCTGTTTGCCTCTGTTTCACTCTGTTTGCCTCTGTTTCGCTCTGTTTGCCTCTGATTGCCTCTGTTTAAGTCTGTTTGCCTCTGTTTGCCTCTGTTTCACTCTGTCTGCCTCTGTTTCACTCTGTCTGCCTCTGTTTCACTCTGTTTGGCTCTGTTTCATTCTGTTTGCATCTGTTTCACTCTGTTTGCCTCTGTTTCACTCTGTTTGCCTCTGTTTAAGTCTGGTTGCCTCTGTTTGCCTCTGTTTCACTCTGTTTGCCTCTCTGTTTCACTCTGTTTGCCTCTGTTTCACTCTGTTTGCCTCTTTTCACTCTGTCTGCCTCTGTTTCACTCTGTTTGCCTCTGTTTCACTCTGTTTGGCTCTGTTTGCCTCTGTTTGCATCTGTTTCAATCTGCGTGCCTCTGTTTCACTCTGTTTGCCTCGTGTTTCACCTGTTTGCCTCTGTTTCACTCTGTTTGCCTCTGTTTGCCTCTGTTTGCCTCTGTTTAAGTCTGTTTGCCTCTCTTAGAGTCTGTTTGCCTCTGTTTCACTCTGTTTGCCTCTGTTTCACTCTGTTAGCATCTGTTTCACTCTGTTTGCCTCTGTTTCATTCTATTTGCTTCTGTTTCACTCTGTTTGCCTCTGTTTCACTCTGTTTGCCTCTGTTTCACCTGTTTGCCTCTGTTTTACTCTGTTTGCCTCTGTTTCACTCTGTTTGCCTCTGTTTCACAATGTTTGCCTCTGATTGCCTCTGTTTAAGTCTGTTTGCCCCTGTTTGCCTCTGTTTCACTCTGTCTGCCTCTGTTTCACTCTGTCTGCCTCTGTTTCACTCTGTTTGGCTCTGTTTCACTCAGTTTGCAACTGTTTCACTCTGTTTGCCTGTGTTTCACTCTGTTTGCCTCTGTTTAAGTCTGTTTGCCTCTGTTTGCCTCTGTTTCACTCTGTTTGCCTCTGTTTCACTCTGTTTGCCTCTGCTTCACTCTGTTTGCCTCTGTTTAAGTCTTCTTGCGTCTGTTTCACTCTGTTAGCCTCTGTTTAAGTCTGTTTACCTCTGTTTAAGTCTGTTTGCCTCTGTTTCACTCTGTTTGCCTCTGTTTAACTCTGTTTAACTCTCTTTATGTCTGTTTGCCTCCGTTGGCCTCTGTTTGCCTCTGTCTGCCTCTGTTTAATTCTGTTTGCCTCTGTTTAAGTCTGTTTGCCTCTGTTTAAGACTGTTTGCATCTGTTTAAGACTGTTTGCCTCTGTTTCACTCTGTTTGCCTCTGTTTCACTCTGTTTGCCTCTGTTTCACTCTGTTTGCCTCTGATTTACTCTGTCTGCCTCTGTTTCACTCTTTTTGGCTCCGTTTCACTCTGTCTGCATCTGTTTCACTCTGTTTGCCTCTGTTTCACTCTGTTTGCCTCTTGTTCACCTGTCTGCCTCTGTTTCACTCTGTTTGCCTCTGTTTCACTCTGTTTGCCTCTGTTTCACTCTGTTTGCCTCTGTTTCACTCTGTTTGCCTCTGTTTGCCTCTGTTTCACTCTGTTTGCCTCTGTTTCACTCTGTTTGCCTCTGTTTCACTCTGATTGCCTCTGTTTCACTCTTTTTGCCTCTGTTTGCCTCTGTTCAAGTCTGTTTGCCTCTGTTCGCCTCTGTTTCACTCTTTTTGCCTCTGTTTCACTCTGTTTAAGTCTGTTTGCCTCTGTGTAAGTCTGTTTGCCTCTGTTTAAGTCTGTTTCACTCTGTTTCAATCTGTTTGCGTCTGTTTCAGTCTGTCTGCCTCTGTTTCATTCTGTTTGCCTCTGTTTCAATCTCTTTGCCTCTGTTTCACTCTTTTTGCCTCTGTTTAACTCTGTTTAAGTCTGTTTGCCCCTGTTGACCTCTGTTTGCCTCTGTCTGCCTCAGTTTAAGTCTGTTTGCCTCTGTTTAAGTCTGTTTGCCTCTGTTTAAGTCTGTTTGCCTCTGTTTAAGTCTGCGTGCATCTGTTTAAGTCTGTTTGCATCTGTGTCACTCTGTTTGCCTCTGTTTCACTCTGTTAGCGTCTGTTTCACTCTGTTTGCCTCTGTTTCACTCTGTTAGCGTCTGTTTCACTCTGTTTGCCTCTATTTAAGTCTGTTTGCCTCTGTTTCACTCTGTTTGCCTCTGTTTCACTCTGTTTGCCTCTGTTTCACTCTATTTGCATCTGTTTCACTCTGTGTGCCTCTGTTTCACTTGTTTGCCTCTTGTTTCACCTGTTTGCCTCTGTTTCACTCTGTTTGCCTCTGTTTCAGTCTGTTTGCCTCTTTTTCACTCAGTTTGCCTCTGTTAGAATCTGTTTGCCTCTGTTTCACTCTGTTTGCCTCTGTTTCACTCTGTCTGCATCTGTTTAACTCTGTTTGCCTCTGTTTCACTCTATTTGCATCTGTTTCACGCTGTTTGCCTCTGCTTCACTCTGTTTGCCTCTGTTTAAGTCTGTTTGCCTCTGTTTGCCTCTGTTTCACTCTGTTTGCCTCTGTTTCACTCTGTTTGCCTCTGCTTCACTCTGTTTGCCTCTGTTTAAGTCTTCTTGCCTCTGTTTCACTCTGTTAGCCTCTGTTTAAGTCTGTTTACCTCTGTTTAAGTCTGTTTGCCTCTGTTTAACTCTGTTTAACTCTGTCTAACTCTGTTCAAATCTGTTTGCCTCTGTTGGCCTCTGTTTGCCTCTGTCTGCCTCTGTTTAATTCTGTTTGCCTCTGTTTAAGTCTGTATGCCTCTGTTTAAGACTGTTTGCATCTGTTTAAGTCTGTTTGCCTCTGTTTCACTCTGTTTGCCTCTGTTTCACTCTGTTTGCCTCTGTTTCACTCTGTTTGCCTCTGTTTCACTCTGTTTGCCTCTGATTGCCTCTGTTTAAGTCTGTTTGCCTCTGTTTGCCTCTGTTTCACTCTGTCTGCCTCTGTTTCACTCTGTCTGCCTCTGTTTCACTCTGTTTGGCTCTGTTTCATTCTGTTTGCATCTGTTTCACTCTGTTTGCCTCTGTTTCACTCTGTTTGCCTCTGTTTAAGTCTGCTTGCCTCTGTTTGCCTCTGTTTCACTCTGTTTACCTCTGTTTCACTCTGTTTGCCTCTGTTTCACTCTGTTTGCTTCTTTTCACTCTGTCTGCCTCTGTTTCACTCTGTTTGCCTCTGTTTCACTCTGTTTGGCTCTGTTTGCCTCTGTTTGCATCTGTTTCAATCTGTGTGCCTCTGTTTCACTCTGTTTGCCTCTTGTTTCACCTGTTTGCCTCTGTTTCACTCTGTTTGCCTCTGTTTGCCTCTGTTTGCCTCTGTTTAAGTCTGTTTGCCTCTCTTAGAGTCTGTTTGCCTCTGTTTCACTCTGTTTGCCTCTGTTTCACTCTGTTAGCTTCTGTTTCACTCTGTTTGCCTCTGTTTCGTTCTATTTGCTTCTGTTTCACTCTGTTTGCCTCTGTTTCACTCTGTTTGCCTCTGTTTCACCTGTTTGCCTCTGTTTTACTCTGTTTGCCTCTGTTTCACTCTGTTTGCCTCTGTTTCACTCTGTTTGCCTCTGATAGCCTCTGTTTAAGTCTGTTTGCCTCTGTTTGCCTCTGTTTCACTCTGTCTGCCTCTGTTTCACTCTGTCTGCCTCTGTTTCACTCTGTTTGGCTCTGTTTCACTCTGTTTGCATCTGTTTTACTCTGTTTGCCTCTGCTTCACTCTGTTTGTCTCTGTTTAAGGCTGTTTGCCTCTGTTTGCCTCTGTTTGCCTCTGTTTCACTCTGTTTGCCTCTGCTTCACTCTGTTTGCCTCTGTTTAAGTCTACTTGCCTCTGTTTCACTCTGTTAGCCTCTGTTTAAGTCTGTTTACATCTGTTTAAGTCTGTTTGCCTCTGTTTAACTCTGTTTAACTCTGTTTAACTCTGTTTAAGTCTGTTCGCCTCTGTTGGCCTCTGTTTGCCTCTGTCTGCCTCTGTTTAATACTGTTTGCCTCTGTTTAAGTCTGTATGCCTCTGTTTAAGACTGTTTGCATCTGTTTAAGTCTGTTTGCCTCTGTTTCACTCTGTTTGCCTCTGTTTCACTCTGTTTGCATCTGTTTAACTCTGTTTGCCTCTGTTTCACTCTATTTGCATCTGTTTCACTCTGTTTGCCTCTATTTCACTCTGTTTGCCTCTGTTTCACTTTGTTAGCCTCTGTTTCACTCTGTTTGCCTCTGTTTCACTCTGTTTGCCTCTGTTTAGGTCTGTTTGCCTCTGTTTGCCTCTGTTTCACTCTGTTTGCCTCTGTTTCACTCTGCTTGCCTCTGTTTCACTCTGTTTGCCTCTGTTTCACTCTGTTTGACTATTTTCACTCTGTCTGCCTCTGTTTCACTCTGTTTTCCTCTGTTTCACTCTGTTCGGCTCTGTTTGCCTCTGTTTGCATCTGTTTCAATCTGTGTGCCTCTGTTTCACTCTGTTTGCCTCTTGTTTCACCTGTTTGCCTCTGTTTCACTCTGTTTGCCTTTGTTTGCCTCTGTTTGCCTCTGTTTAAGTCTGTTTGTCTCTCTTAGAGTCTGTTTGCCTCTGTTTCACTCTGTTTGCCTCTGTTTCACTCTGTTTGCAAGTGTTTCACTCTGCTTGCCTCTGTTTCACTCTATTTGCTTCTGTTTCACTCTCTTTGCCTCTGTTTCACTCTGTTTGCCTCTGTTTCACCTGTTTGTCTCTGTTTTACTCTGTTTGCCTCTGTTTCACTCTGTTTGCCTCTGTTTCACTCTGTTTGCCTCTGATTGACTCTGTTTAAGTCTGTTTGCCTCTGTTTGCCTCTGTTTCACTCTGTCTGCCTCTGTTTCACTCTGTCTGCCTCTGTTTCACTCTGTTTGGCTCTGTTTCATTCTGTTTGCATCTGTTTCACTCTGTTTGCCTCTGTTTCACTCTGTTTGCCTCTGTTTAAGTCTGTTTGCCTCTGTTTAAGTCTGTTTGCCTCTGTTTAAGTCTGCGTGCATCTGTTTAAGTCTGTTTGCATCCGTGTCACTCTGTTTGCCTCTGTTTCACTCTGTTAGCGTCTGTTTCACTCTGTTTGCCTCTATTTAAGTCTGTTTGCCTCTGTTTCACTCTGTTTGCCTCTGTTTCACTCTGTTTGCCTCTGTTTCACTCTATTTGCATCTGTTTCACTCTGTGTGCCTCTGTTTCACTTGTTTGCCTCTTGTTTCACCTGTTTGCCTCTGTTTCACTCTGTTTGCCTCTGTTTCAGTCTGTTTGCCTCTTTTTCACTCAGTTTGCCTCTGTTAGAATCTGTTTGCCTCTGTTTCACTCTGTTTGCCTCTGTTTCACTCTGTCTGCATCTGTTTAACTCTGTTTGCCTCTGTTTCACTCTATTTGCATCTGTTTCACGCTGTTTGCCTCTGCTTCACTCTGTTTGCCTCTGTTTAAGTCTGTTTGCCTCTGTTTGCCTCTGTTTCACTCTGTTTGCCTCTGTTTCACTCTGTTTGCCTCTGCTTCACTCTGTTTGCCTCTGTTTAAGTCTTCTTGCTCTGTTTCACTCTGTTAGCCTCTGTTTAAGTCTGTTTACCTCTGTTTAAGTCTGTTTGCCTCTGTTTAACTCTGTTTAACTCTGTCTAACTCTGTTTAAATCTGTTTGCCTCTGTTGGCCTCTGTTTGCCTCTGTCTGCCTCTGTTTAATTCTGTTTGCCTCTGTTTAAGTCTGTATGCCTCTGTTTAAGACTGTTTGCATCTGTTTAAGTCTGTTTGCCTCTGTTTCACTCTGTTTGCCTCTGTTTCACTCTGTTTGCCTCTGTTTCACTCTGTTTGCCTCTGTTTCACTCTGTTTGCCTCTGATTGCCTCTGTTTAAGTCTGTTTGCCTCTGTTTGCCTCTGTTTCACTCTGTCTGCCTCTGTTTCACTCTGTTTGGCTCTGTTTCATTCTGTTTGCATCTGTTTCACTCTGTTTGCCTCTGTTTCACTCTGTTTGCCTCTGTTTAAGTCTGTTTGCCTCTGTTTGCCTCTGTTTCACTCTGTTTACCTCTGTTTCACTCTGTTTGCCTCTGTTTCACTCTGTTTGCTTCTTTTCACTCTGTTTGCCTCTGTTTCACTCTGTTTGCCTCTGTTTCACTCTGTTTGCCTCTGATTGACTCTGTTTAAGTCTGTTTGCCTCTGTTTGCCTCTGTTTCACTCTGTCTGCCTCTGTTTCACTCTGTCTGCCTCTGTTTCACTCTGTTTGGCTCTGTTTCATTCTGTTTGCATCTGTTTCACTCTGTTTGCCTCTGTTTCACTCTGTTTGCCTCTGTTTAAGTCTGTTTGCCTCTGTTTAAGTCTGTTTGCCTCTGCTTAAGTCTGCGTGCATCTGTTTAAGTCTGTTTGCATCCGTGTCACTCTGTTTGCCTCTGTTTCACTCTGTTAGCGTCTGTTTCACTCTGTTTGCCTCTATTTAAGTCTATTTGCCTCTGTTTCACTCTGTTTGCCTCTGTTTCACTCTGTTTGCCTCTGTTTCACTCTATTTGCATCTGTTTCACTCTGTGTGCCTCTGTTTCACTTGTTTGCCTCTTGTTTCACCTGTTTGCCTCTGTTTCACTCTGTTTGCCTCTGTTTCAGTCTGTTTGCCTCTTTTTCACTCAGTTTGCCTCTGTTAGAATCTGTTTGCCTCTGTTTCACTCTGTTTGCCTCTGTTTCACTCTGTCTGCATCTGTTTAACTCTGTTTGCCTCTGTTTCACTCTATTTGCATCTGTTTCACGCTGTTTGCCTCTGCTTCACTCTGTTTGCCTCTGTTTAAGTCTGTTTGCCTCTGTTTGCCTCTGTTTCACTCTGTTTGCCTCTGTTTCACTCTGTTTGCCTCTGCTTCACTCTGTTTGCCTCTGTTTAAGTCTTCTTGCTCTGTTTCACTCTGTTAGCCTCTGTTTAAGTCTGTTTACCTCTGTTTAAGTCTGTTTGCCTCTGTTTAACTCTGTTTAACTCTGTCTAACTCTGTTTAAATCTGTTTGCCTCTGTTGGCCTCTGTTTGCCTCTGTCTGCCTCTGTTTAATTCTGTTTGCCTCTGTTTAAGTCTGTATGCCTCTGTTTAAGACTGTTTGCATCTGTTTAAGTCTGTTTGCCTCTGTTTCACTCTGTTTGCCTCTGTTTCACTCTGTTTGCCTCTGTTTCACTCTGTTTGCCTCTGTTTCACTCTGTTTGCCTCTGATTGCCTCTGTTTAAGTCTGTTTGCCTCTGTTTGCCTCTGTTTCACTCTGTCTGCCTCTGTTTCACTCTGTTTGGCTCTGTTTCATTCTGTTTGCATCTGTTTCACTCTGTTTGCCTCTGTTTCACTCTGTTTGCCTCTGTTTAAGTCTGTTTGCCTCTGTTTGCCTCTGTTTCACTCTGTTTACCTCTGTTTCACTCTGTTTGCCTCTGTTTCACTCTGTTTGCTTCTTTTCACTCTGTCTGCCTCTGTTTCACTCTGTTTGCCTCTGTTTCACTCTGTTTGGCTCTGTTTGCCTCTGTTTGCATCTGTTTCAATCTGTGTGCCTCTGTTTCACTCTGTTTGCCTCTTGTTTCACCTGTTTGCCTCTGTTTCACTCTGTTTTCCTCTGTTTGCCTCTGTTTGCCTCTGTTTAAGTCTGTTTGCCTCTCTTAGAGTCTGTTTGCCTCTGTTTCACTCTGTTTGCCTCTGTTTCACTCTGTTAGCTTCTGTTTCACTCTGTTTGCCTCTGTTTCGTTCTATTTGCTTCTGTTTCACTCTGTTTGCCTCTGTTTCACTCTGTTTGCCTCTGTTTCACCTGTTTGCCTCTGTTTTACTCTGTTTGCCTCTGTTTCACTCTGTTTGCCTCTGTTTCACTCTGTTTGCCTCTGATAGCCTCTGTTTAAGTCTGTTTGCCTCTGTTTGCCTCTGTTTCACTCTGTCTGCCTCTGTTTCACTCTGTCTGCCTCTGTTTCACTCTGTTTGGCTCTGTTTCACTCTGTTTGCATCTGTTTTACTCTGTTTGCCTCTGCTTCACTCTGTTTGTCTCTGTTTAAGGCTATTTGCCTCTGTTTGCCTCTGTTTGCCTCTGTTTCACTCTGTTTGCCTCTGCTTCACTCTGTTTGCCTCTGTTTAAGTCTACTTGCCTCTGTTTCACTCTGTTAGCCTCTGTTTAAGTCTGTTTACATCTGTTTAAGTCTGTTTGCCTCTGTTTAACTCTGTTTAACTCTGTTTAACTCTGTTTAAGTCTGTTCGCCTCTGTTGGCCTCTGTTTGCCTCTGTCTGCCTCTGTTTAATTCTGTTTGCCTCTGTTTAAGTCTGTATGCCTCTGTTTAAGACTGTTTGCATCTGTTTAAGTCTGTTTGCCTCTGTTTCACTCTGTTTGCCTCTGTTTCACTCTGTTTGCATCTCTTTAACTCTGTTTGCCTCTGTTTCACTCTATTTGCATCTGTTTCACTCTGTTTGCCTCTATTTCACTCTGTTTGCCTCTGTTTCACTTTGTTAGCCTCTGTTTCACTCTGTTTGCCTCTGTTTCACTCTGTTTGCCTCTGTTTAGGTCTGTTTGCCTCTGTTTGCCTCTGTTTCACTCTGTTTGCCTCTGTTTCACTCTGCTTGCCTCTGTTTCACTCTGTTTGCCTCTGTTTCACTCTGTTTGACTCTTTTCACTCTGTCTGCCTCTGTTTCACTCTGTTTTCCTCTGTTTCACTCTGTTCGGCTCTGTTTGCCTCTGTTTGCATCTGTTTCAATCTGTGTGCCTCTGTTTCACTCTGTTTGCCTCTTGTTTCACCTGTTTGCCTCTGTTTCACTCTGTTTGCCTTTGTTTGCCTCTGTTTGCCTCTGTTTAAGTCTGTTTGTCTCTCTTAGAGTCTGTTTGCCTCTGTTTCACTCTGTTTGCCTCTGTTTCACTCTGTTTGCAACTGTTTCACTCTGCTTGCCTCTGTTTCACTCTATTTGCTTCTGTTTCACTCTCTTTGCCTCTGTTTCACTCTGTTTGCCTCTGTTTCACCTGTTTGTCTCTGTTTTACTCTGTTTGCCTCTGTTTCACTCTGTTTGCCTCTGTTTCACTCTGTTTGCCTCTGATTGACTCTGTTTAAGTCTGTTTGCCTCTGTTTGCCTCTGTTTCACTCTGTCTGCCTCTGTTTCACTCTGTCTGCCTCTGTTTCACTCTGTTTGGCTCTGTTTCATTCTGTTTGCATCTGTTTCACTCTGTTTGCCTCTGTTTCACTCTGTTTGCCTCTGTTTAAGTCTGTTTGCCTCTGTTTGCCACTGTTTCACTCTGTTTGCCTCTGTTTCACTCTGTTTGCCTCTGTTTCACTCTGTTTGCCTCTTTTCACTCTGTCTGCCTCTGTTTCACTCTGTTTGCCTCTGTTTCACTCTGTTTGGCTCTGTTTGCATCTGTTTGCATCTGTTTCATCTGCGTGCCTCTGTTTCACTCTGTTTGCCTCTTGTTTCACCTGTTTGCCTCTGTTTCACTCTGTTTGCCTCTGTTTGCCTCTGTTTGCCTCTGTTTAAGTCTGTTTGCCTCTCTTAGAGTCTGTTTGCCACTGTTTCCATCTGTTTGCCTCTGTTTCACTCTGTTAGCATCTGTTTCACTCTGTTAGCCTATGTTTAAGTCTGGTTACATCTGTTTAAGTCTGTTTGCCTCTGTTTCACTCTGTTTGCCTCTGTTTCACTCTGTTTGCATCTGTTTCACTCTGTTTGCCTCTGTTTCATTCTATTTGCTTCTGTTTCACTCTGTTTGCCTCTGTTTCACTCTGTTTGCCTCTATTTCACCTGTTTGCCTCTGTTTTACTCTGTTTGCCTCTGTTTCTCTCTGTTTGCCTCTGTTTCACTCTGTTTGCCTCTGATTGCCTCTGTTTAAGTCTGTTTGCCTCTGTTTGCCTCTGTTTAAGTCTTCTTGCCTCTGTTTCACTCTGTTTGCCTCTGTTTACGTCTGTTTACCTCTGTTTAAGTCTGTTTGCCTCTGTTTAACACTGTTTAACTCTGTTTAACTCTGTTTAAGTCTGTTTGCCTTTGTTGGCCTCTGTCTGCCTCTGTCTGCCTCTGTTTAATTCTGTTTGCCTCTGTCTAAGTCTGTATGCCTCTGTTTAAGACTGTTTGCATCTGTTTAAGTCTGTTTGCCTCTGTTTCACTCTGTTTGCCTCTGTTTCACTCTGTTTGCATCTGTTTAACTCTGTTTGCCTCTGTTTGCCTCTGTTTCACTCTGTTTGCCTCTGTTTCACTCTGTTTGCTTCTGTTTCACTCTGTTTGCCTCTGTTTCACTCTGTTTGCCTCTTTTCACTCTGTCTGCCTCTGTTTCACTCTGTTTTCCTCTGTTTCACTCTGTTCGGCTCTGTTTGCCTCTGTTTGCATCTGTTTCAATCTGTGTGCCTCTGATTCACTCTGTTTGCCTCTTGTTTCACCTGTTTGCCTCTGTTTCACTCTGTTTGCCTCTGTTTGCCTCTGTTTGCCTCTGTTTAAGTCTGTTTGCCTCTCTTAGAGTCTGTTTGCCTCTGTTTCACTCTGTTTGCCTCTGTTTCACTCTGTTTGCATCTGTTTCACGCTGTTTGCCTCTGTTTCACTCTATTTGCTTCTGTTTCACTCTCTTTGCCTCTGTTTCACTCTGTTTGCCTCTGTTTCACCTATTTGTCTCTGTTTTACTCTGTTTGCCTCTGTTTCACTCTGTTTGCCTCTGTTTCACTCTGTTTGCCTCTGATTGCCTCTGTTTACGTCTGTTTGCCTCTGTTTGCCTCTGTTTCACTCTGTCTGCCTCTGTTTCACTCTGTCTGCCTCTGTTTCACTCTGTTTGGCTCTGTTTCATTCTGTTTGCATCTGTTTCACTCTGTTTGCCTCTGTTTCACTCTGTTTGCCTCTGTTTAAGTCTGTTTGCCTCTGTTTCACTCTGTTTGCCTCTGTTTCACTCTGTTTGCCTCTGTTTCACTCTGTTTGCCTCTTTTCACTCTGTCTGCCTCTGTTTCACTCTGTTTGCCTCTGTTTCACTCTGTTTGGCTCTGTTTGCCTCTGTTTGCATCTGTTTCAATCTGTGTGCCTCTGTTTCACTCTGTTTGCCTCTTGTTTCACCTGTTTGCCTCTGTTTCACTCTGTTTGCCTCTGTTTGCCTCTCTTAGAGTCTGTTTGCCTCTGTTTCACTCTGTTTGCCTCTGTTTCACTCTGTTAGCATCTGTTTCACTCTGTTTGCCTCTGTTTCATTCTATTTGCTTCTGTTTTACTCTGTTTGCCTCTGTTTCACTCTTTTTGCCTCTGTTTCACCTGTTTGCCTCTGTTTTACTCTGTTTGCCTCTGTTTCACTCTGTTTCCCTCTGTTTCACTCTGTTTGCCTCTGATTGCCTCTGTTTAAGTCTGTTTGCCTCTGTTTGCCTCTGTTTCACTCTGTCTGCCTCTGTTTCACTCTGTCTGCATCTGTTTCACTCTGTTTGGCTCTGTTTCACTCTGTTTGCATCTGTTTCACTCTGTTTGCCTCTGCTTCACTCTGTTTGCCTCTGTTTAAGTCTGTTTGCCTCTGTTTGCCTCTGTTTCACTCTGTTTGCCTCTGTTTCACTCTGTTTGCCTCTGCTTCACTCTGTTTGCCTCTGTTTAAGTCTTCTTGCCTCTGTTTCACTCTGTTAGCCTCTGTTTGAGTCTGTTTACATCTGTTTAAGTCTGTTTGCCTCTGTTTAACTCTGTTTAACTCTGTTTAACTCTGTTTAAGTCTGTTTGCCTCTGTTGGCCTCTGTTTGCCTCTGTCTGCCTCTGTTTAATTCTGTTTGCCTCTGTTTAAGTCTGTATGCCTCTGTTTAAGACTGTTTGCATCTGTTTAAGTCTGTTTGCCTCTGTTTCACTCTGTTTGCCTCTGTTTCACTCTGTTTGCATCTGTTTAACTCTGTTTGCCTCTGTTTCACTCTATTTGCATCTGTTTCACTCTGTTTGCCTCTGTTTCACTCTGTTTGCCTCTGTTTCACTTTGTTAGCCTCCGTGTCACTCTGTTTGCCTCTGTTTCACTCTGTTTGCCTCTGTTTAAGTCTGTTTGCCTCTGTTTGCCTCTGTTTCACTCTGTTTGCCTCTGTTTCACTCTGTTTGCATCTGTTTCACTCTGTTTGCCTCTGTTACACCCTGTTTGCCTCTTTTCACTCTGTCTGCCTCTGTTTCACTCTGTTTTCCTCTGTTTCACTCTGTTCGGCTCTGTTTGCCTCTGTTTGCATCTGTTTCAATCTGTGTGCCTCTGTTTCACTCTGTTTGCCTCTTGTTTCACCTGTTTGCCTCTGTTTCACTCTGTTTGCCTTTGTTTGCCTCTGTTTGCCTCTGTTTAAGTCTGTTTGCCTCTCTTAGAGTCTGTTTGCCTCGGTTTCACTCTGTTTGCCTCTGTTTCACTCTGTTTGCATCTGTTTCACTCTGTTTGCCTCTGTTTCACTCTATTTGCTTCTGTTTCACTCTCTTTGCCTCTGCTTCACTCTGTTTGCCTCTGTTTCACCTGTTTGTCTCTGTTTTACTCTGTTTGCCTCTGTTTCACTCTGTTTGCCTCTGTTTCACTCTGTTTGCCTCTGATTGCCTCTGTTTAAGTCTGTTTGCCTCTGTTTGCCTCTGTTTCACTCTGTCTGCCTCTGTTTCACTCTGTCTGCCTCTGTTTCACTCTGTTTGGCTCTGTTTCATTCTGTTTGCATCTGTTTCACTCTGTTTGCCTCTGTTTCACTCTGTTTGCCTCTGTTTAAGTCTGTTTGCCTCTGTTTGCCTCTGTTTCACTCTGTTTGCCTCTGTTTCACTCTGTTTGCCTCTGTTTCACTCTGTTTGCCTCTTTTCACTCTGTCTGCCTCTGTTTCACTCTGTTTGCCTCTGTTTCACTCTGTTTTGCTCTGTTTGCCTCTGTTTGCATCTGTTTCAATCTGCGTGCCTCTGTTTCACTCTGTTTGCCCTCGTGTTTCACCTGTTTGCCTCTGTTTCACTCTGTTTGCCTCTGTTTGCCTCTGTTTGCCTCTGTTTAAGTCTGTTTGCCTCTCTTAGAGTCTGTTTGCCTCTGTTTCACTCTGTTTGCCCCTGTTTCACTCTGTTAGCATCTGTTTCACTCTGTTTGCCTCTGTTTCATTCTATTTGCTTCTGTTTCACTCTGTTTGCCTCTGTTTCACTCTGTTTGCCTCTGTTTCACCTGTTTGCCTCTGTTTTACTCTGTTTGCCTCTGTTTCACTCTGTTTGCCTCTGTTTCACACTGTTTGCCTCTGATTGCCTCTGTTTAAGTCTGTTTGCCCCTGTTTGCCTCTGTTTCACTCTGTCTGCCTCTGTTTCACTCTGTCTGCCTCTGTTTCACTCTGTTTGGCTCTGTTTCACTCTGTTTGCATCTGTTTCACTCTGTTTGCCTCTGTTTCACTCTGTTTGCCTCTGTTTAAGGTCTGTTTGCCTCTGTTTGCCTCTGTTTCACTCTGCTTGCCTCTGTTTCACTCTGTTTGCCTCTGCTTCACTCTGTTTGCCTCTGTTTAAGTCTGTTTACCTCTGTTTAAGTCTGTTTGCCTCTGTTTAAGTCTGTTTGCCTCTGTTTCACTCTGTTTAACTCTCTTTATGTCTGTTTGCCTCCGTTGGCCTCTGTTTGCCTCTGTCTGCCTCTGTTTAATTCTGTTTGCCTCTGTTTAAGTCTGTTTGCCTCTGTTTAAGACTGTTTGCATCTGTTTAAGACTGTTTGCCTCTGTTTCACTCTGTTTGCCTCTGTTTCACTCTGTTTGCCTCTGTTTCACTCTGTTTGCCTCTGTTTCACTCTGTTTGCCTCTGTTTAAGTCTTCTTGCGTCTGTTTCACTCTGTTGCCTCTGTTTAAGTCTGTTTACCTCTGTTTAAGTCTGTTTGCCTCTGTTTCACTCTGTTTGCCTCTGTTTAACTCTGTTTAACTCTCTTTATGTCTGTTTGCCTCCGTTGGCCTCTGTTTGCCTCTGTCTGCCTCTGTTTAATTCTGTTTGCCTCTGTTTAAGTCTGTTTGCCTCTGTTTAAGACTGTTTGCATCTGTTTAAGACTGTTTGCCTCTGTTTCACTCTGTTTGCCTCTGTTTCACTCTGTTTGCCTCTGTTTCACTCTGTTTGCCTCTGATTTACTCTGTCTGCCTCTGTTTCACTCTTTTTGGCTCCGTTTCACTCTGTCTGCATCTGTTTCACTCTGTTTGCCTCTGTTTCACTCTGTTTGCCTCTTGTTCACCTGTTTGCCTCTGTTTCACTCTGTTTGCCTCTGTTTCACTCTGTTTGCCTCTGTTTCACTCTGTTTGCCTCTGTTTAAGTCTGTTTGCCTCTGTTTGCCTCTGTTTCACTCTGTTTGCCTCTGTTTCACTCTGTTTGCCTTTGTTTCACTCTGATTGCCTCTGTTTGCCTCTGTTCAAGTCTGTTTGCCTCTGTTTGCCTCTGTTTCACACTGTTCGCCTCTGTTTCACTCTTTTTGCCTCTGCTTCACTCTGTTTAAGTCTGTTTGCCTCTGTGTAAGTCTGTTTGCCTCTGTTTAAGTCTGTTTCACTCTGTTTCAATCTGTTTGCGTCTGTTTCAGTCTGTCTGCCTCTGTTTCATTCTGTTTGCCTCTGTTTCAATCTGTTTGGCTCTGTTTCACTCTTTTTGCCTCTGTTTAACTCTGTTTAAGTCTGTTTGCCCCTGTTGACCTCTGTTTGCCTCTGTCTGCCTCTGTTTAAGTCTGTTTGCCTCTGTTTAAATCTGTTTGCCTCTGTTTAAGTCTGTTTGCCTCTGTTTAAGTCTGCTTGCATCTGTTTAAGTCTGTTTGCATCTGTGTCACTCTGTTTTGCCTCTGTTTCACTCTGTTAGCCTCTGTTTCACTCTGTTTGCCTCTATTTAATTTTGTTTGCCTCTGTTTCACTCTGTTTGCCTCTGTTTCACTCTGTTTGCCTCTGTTTCACTCTATTTGCATCTGTTTCACTCTGTGTGCCTCTGTTTCACTTGTTTGCCTCTTGTTTCACCTGTTTGCCTCTGTTTCACTCTGTTTGCCTCTGTTTCAGTCTGTTTGCCTCTGTTTCACTCTGTTTGCCTCTGTTAGAGTCTGTTTGCCTCTGTTTCACTCTGTTTGCCTCTGTTTCACTCTGTCTGCATCTGTTTAACTCTGTTTGCCTCTGTTTCACTCTATTTGCATCTGTTTCACTCTGTTTGCCTCTGTTTCACTCTGTTTGCCTCTGTTTAACTCTGTTAGCCTCTGTTTTACTCTGTTTGCCTCTGTTTCACTCTGTTTGCCTCTGTTTCACTCTGTTTGCCTCTGTTTCACTCTGTTTGCCTCTGTTTCACTCTGTTTGCCTCTTTTCACTCTGTCTGCCTCTGTTTCACTCTGTTTGCCTCTGTTTCACTCTGTTTGGCTCTGTTTGCCTCTGTTTGCATCTGTTTCACTCTGTGTGCCTCTATTTCACTCTGTTTGCCTCTTGTCTCACCTGTTTGCCGCTGTTTCACTCTGTTTGCCTCTGTTTAATTCTGTTTGCCTCTCTTAGAGTCTGTTTGCCTCTGTTCGCCTCTGTTTCACTCTGTTTGCATCTGTTTCACTCTGTTTGCCTCTGTTTCACTCTATTTGCTTCTGTTTCACTCTGTTTGCCTCTGTTTAAGTCTGTTTGCCTCTGTTTGCATCTGTTTCACTCTGTTTGCCTCTGTTTCGCTCTGTTTGCCTCTGTTTCACTCTGTTTGCCTCTGTTTCACTCTGTCTGCCTCTTTTCACTCTGTCTGCCTCTGTTTCACTCTGTTTGCCTCTGTTTCACTCTGTTTGGCTCTGTTTGCCCCTTTTTCACTCTGTGTGCCTCTGTTTCACTCTGTTTGCCTCTTGTTTCACCTGTTTGCCGCTGTTTCACTCTGTTTGCCTCTGTTTGCCTTGTTTGCCTCTGTTTAAGTCTGTCTGCCTCTCTTAGAGTCTGTTTGCCTCTGTTTGCCTCTGTTTCACTCTGTTTGCATCTGTTTCACTCTGTTTGCCTCTGTTTCACTCTATTTGCTTCCGTTTCACTCTGTTTGCCTCTGTTTCACTCTGTTTGCCTCTGTTTCACTCTGTTTGCTTCTGATTGCCTCTGTTTAAGTCTGTTTGCCTCTGTTTGCCTCTGTTTCACTCTGTCTGCCTCTGTTTCACTCTGTTTGGCTCTGTTTCACTCTGTTTGCATCTGTTTCACTCTGCTTGCCTCTGTTTCACTCTGTTTGCCTCTGTTTAAGTCTGTTTGCCTCTGTTTGCCTCTGTTTGACTCTGTTTGCCTCTGTATCACTCTGTTTGCCTCTGCTTCACTCTGTTTGCCTCTGTTTAAGTCTCTTCCGCCTCTGTTTCACTCTGTAAGCGTCTGTTTAAGTCTGTTTTAACTGTTTAAGTCTGTTTGCCTCTGTTTAACTCTGGTTAACTCTGTTTAAGTCTGTTTAACTCTGTTTTAGTCTGTTTGCCTCTGTTGGCCTCTGTTTGCCTCTTTCTGCCTCTGTTTAATTCTGTTTGCCTCTGTTTAAGTCTGTATGCCTCTGTTTAAGACTGTTTGCATATGTTTAAGTCTATTTGCCTCTGTTTAAGACTGTTTGCATATGTTTAAGTCTGTTTGCCTCTGTTTCACTCTGTTTGCCTCTGTTTCACTCTGTTTGCCTCTGTTTCACTCTGTTTGCCTCTGTTTCACTCTGTCTGCCTCTGTTTCACTCTGATTGCCTCTGTTCGACTCTGTTTGGCTCTGTTTGCCTCTGTTTGCATCTGTTTCACTCTGTGTGCCTCTGTTTCACTCTGTTTGCCTCTTGTTTCACCTGTTTGCCTCTGTTTGCCTCTGTTTGCCTCTGTTTGCCTCTGTTTAAGTCTGTTTGCCTCTGTTAGAGTCTGTTTGCCTCTGTTTCACTCTGTTTGCCTCTGTTTCACACTGTTTGCATCTGTTTCACTCTGTTTGCCTCTGTTTCACTCTGTTTGCCTCTGTTTCACTCTGTCTGCCTCTGTTTCACTCTGTTTGCGTCTGTTTGACTCTGTTTGGCTCTGTTTGCCTCTGTTTGCATCTGTTTCACTCTGTGTGCCTCTGTTTCACTCTGTTTGCCTCTTGTTTCACCTGTTTGCCTCTGTTTCACTCTGCTTGCCTCTGTTTGCCTCTGTTTAAGTCTGTCTGCCTCTGTTAGAGTCTGTTTGCCTCTGTTTCACTCTGTTTGCCTCTGTTTCACACTGTTTGCATCTGTTTCACTCTGTTTGCCTATGTTTCACTCTGTTTGCATCTGTTTCACTCTGTTTGCCTCTGTTTCACTCTATTTGCTTCTGTTTCACTCTGTTTGCCTCTGTTGCACTCTGTTTGCCTCTGTTTCACCTGTTTGCCTCTGTTTTACTCTGTTTGCCTCTGTTTCACTCTGTTTGCCTCTGTTTCACTCTGTCTGCCTCTGTTTCACTCTGTTTGCCTCTGTTTAAGTCTATTTGCCTCTGTTTGCCTCTGTTTCACTCTGTTTGCCTCTGTTTAAGTCTACTTGCCTCTGTTTCACTCTGTTAGCCTCTGTTTAAGTCTGTTTGCCTCTGTTTAAGTCTGTTTGCATCTTTTTAAGTCTGTTTGCCTCTGTTTAAGTCTGTTTGCCTTTGTTTCACTCTATTTGCATCTGTTTCACTCTGTTTGCCTCTGTTTCACTCTGTTTGCCTGTGTTTCACTCTGTTAGCCTCTGTTTTACTCTGTTTGCCTCTGTTTCACTCTCTTTGCCTCTGTTTCACTCTGTTTGCCTCTGTTTAAGTCTGTTTGCCTCTGTTTGCCTCTGTTTCACTCTGTTTGCCTCTGTTTCACTCTGTTTGCCTCTGTTTCACTCTGTTTGCCTCTGTTTCACTCTGTTTGCCTCTTTTCACTCTGTCTGCCTCTGTTTCACTCTGTCTGCCTCTGTTTCACTCTGTTTGGCTCTGTTTGCCTCTGTTTGCATCTGTTTCACTCTGTGTCCCTCTGTTTCACTCTGTTTGCCTCTTGTTACACCTGTTTGCCGCTGTTTCACTCTGTTTGCCTCTGTTTGCCTCTGTTTGCCTCTGTTTAAGTCTGTTTGCCTCTCTTAGAGTCTGTTTGCCTCTGTTTGCCTCTGTTTCACTCTGTTTGCCTCTGTTTCACCGGTTTGCCTCTGTTTTACCCTGTTTGCCTCTGTTTCACTCTGTTTGCCTCTGTTTCACTCTGTCTGCCTCTGTTTCACTCTGTTTGGCTCTTTTTTACTCTGTTTGCATCTGTTTCACTCTGTTTGCCTCTGTTTCACTCTGTTTGCCTCTGTTTAAGTCTGTTTGCCCCTGTTTGCCTCTTTTTCACTCTGTTTGCCTCTGTTTCACTCTGTTTGCCTCTGCTTCACTCTGTTTGCCTCTGTTTAAGTCTTCTTGCCTCTGTTTCACTCTGTTAGCCTCTGTTTGCCTCTGTTTAAGTCTGTTTGCCTCTGTTAGAGTCTGTTTGCCTCTGCTTCATTCTGTTTGCCTCTATTTCACACTGTTTGCATCCGTTTCACTCTGTTTGCCTCTGTTTCACTCTGTTTGCATCTGTTTCACTCTGTTTGCCTCTGTTTCACTCTATTTGCTTCTGTTTCACTCTGTTTGCCTCTGTTTCACTCTGCTTGCCTCTGATTCACCTGTTTGCCTCTGTTTTACTCTGTTTGCCTCTGTTTCACTCTGTTTGCCTCTGTTTCACTCTGTTTGCCTCTGATTGCCTCTGTTTGCCTCTGTCTGCCTCTGTTTCACTCTGTTAGCCTGTGTTTTACTCTGTTTGCCCCTGTTTCTCTCTGTTTGCCTCTGTTTCACTCTGTTTGCCTCTGTTTAAGTCTGTTTGCCTCTGTTTGCCTTTGTTTCACTCTATTTGCATCTGTTTCACTCTGTTTGCCTCTGTTCCACTCTGTTTGCCTCTGTTTCACCTGTTTGCCTCTGTTTTACTCTGTTTGCCTCTGTTTCACTCTGTTTGCCTCTGTTTCATTCTGTTTGCCTCTGATTGCCTCTGTTGAAGTCTGTTTGCCTCTGTTTGCCTCTGTTTCACTCTGCCTGCCTCTGTTTCACTCTGTCTGCCTCTGTTTCACTCTGTTTGGCTCTGTTTCACTCTGTTTGCATCTGTTTCACTCTGTTTGCCTCTGTTTCACTCTGTTTGCCTCTGTTTAAGTCTGTTTCCCTCTGTTTGCCTCTGTTTCACTCTGTTTGCCTCTGTTTCACTCTGTTTGCCTCTGCTTCACTCTGTTTGCCTCTGTTTAAGTCTTCTTGCCTCTGTTTCACTCTGTTAGCCTCTGTTTAAGTCTGTTTACATCTGTTTAAGTCTGTTTGCCTCTGTTTAACTCTGTTTAACTCTGTTTAAGTCTGTTTGCCTCTTTTTGGCCTCTGTCTGCCTCTGTTAGAGTCTGTTTGCCTCTGTTTCCCTCTGTTTGCCTCTGTTTCACACTGTTTGCATCTGTTTCACTCTGTTTGCCTATGTTTCACTCTGTTTGCATCTGTTTCACTCTGTTTGCCTCTGTTTCACTCTATTTGCTTCTGTTTCACTCTGTTTGCCTCTGTTGCACTCTGTTTGCCTCTGTTTCACCTGTTTGCCTCTGTTTTACTCTGTTTGCCTCTGTTTCACTCTGTTTGCCTCTGTTTCACTCTGTCTGCCTCTGTTTCACTCTGTTTGCCTCTGTTTAAGTCTATTTGCCTCTGTTTGCCTCTGTTTCACTCTGTTTGCCTCTGTTTAAGTCTTCTTGCCTCTGTTTCACTCTGTTAGCCTCTGTTTAAGTCTGTTTGCCTCTGTTTAAGTCTGTTTGCCTCTTTTTAATTCTGTTTGCCTCTGTTTAAGTCTGTTTGCCTCTGTTTCACTCTATTTGCATCTGTTTCACTCTGTTTGCCTCTGTTTCACTCTGTTTGCCTGTGTTTCACTCTGTTAGCCTCTGTTTTACTCTGTTTGCCTCTGTTTCACTCTCTTTGCCTCTGTTTCACTCTGTTTGCCTCTGTTTAAGTCTGTTTGCCTCTGTTTGCCTCTGTTTCACTCTGTTTGCCTCTGTTTCACTCTGTTTGCCTCTGTTTCACTCTGTTTGCCTCTGTTTCACTCTGTTTGCCTCTTTTCACTCTGTCTGCCTCTGTTTCACTCTGTCTGCCTCTGTTTCACTCTGTTTGGCTCTGTTTGCCTCTGTTTGCATCTGTTTCACTCTGTGTCCCTCTGTTTCACTCTGTTTGCCTCTTGTTTCACCTGTTTGCCGCTGTTTCACTCTGTTTGCCTCTGTTTGCCTCTGTTTGCCTCTGTTTAAGTCTGTTTGCCTCTCTTAGAGTCTGTTTGCCTCTGTTTGCCTCTGTTTCACTCTGTTTGCCACTGTTTCACCGGTTTGCCTCTGTTTTACCCTGTTTACCTCTGTTTCACTCTGTTTGCCTCTGTTTCACTCTGTCTGCCTCTGTTTCACTCTGTTTGGCTCTTTTTTACTCTGTTTGCATCTGTTTCACTCTGTTTGCCTCTGTTTCACTCTGTTTGCCTCTGTTTAAGTCTGTTTGCCTCTGTTTGCCTCTTTTTCACTCTGTTTGCCTCTGTTTCACTCTGTTTGCCTCTGCTTCACTCTGTTTGCCTCTGTTTAAGTCTTCTTGCCTCTGTTTCACTCTGTTAGCCTCTGTTTGCCTCTGTTTAAGTCTGTTTGCCTCTGTTAGAGTCTGTTTGCCTCTGTTTCACTCTGTTT
>JANJGN010004655.1:0-31301 GCA_026770705.1 Isurus oxyrinchus
AAACAGAGGCAAACAGAATTAAACAGAGGCAAACAGATTTAAACAGAGGCAAACAGACTGAAACAGATTTAAACAGACTTAAACAGAGGCAAACAGAGGCAAACAGAGTGAAACAGAGGCAAACAGTGTGAAGCAGAGGCAAACAGAGTGAAACAGAGGCAAACAGATTGCAACAGAGGCATACTGAGTGAAACTGAGCCAAGCAGACTTAAACAGAGTCAAACAGAGTGAAACAGAGGCAAACAGATTTAAACAGAGGCAAACAGAGTGAAACAGAGGTAAACAGAGTGAAACAGAGTTAAACAGACTTAAACAGAGGCAAACAGGGTTAAACAGACTTAAACTGAGGCAAACAGAGGCAAACAGAGTGAAACAGAGGCCAACAGAGTGAAACAGAGGCAAACAGAGTGAAACAGAGGCAAACAGACTTAAACAGAGGCAAGCAGCCTTAAACAGAGGCAAATAGACTTAAACAGAGGCAAACAGAATTAAACAGAGGCAAACAGAATTAAACAGAGGCAAACAGATTTAAACAGAGGCAAACAGACTGAAACAGATTTAAACAGACTTAAACAGAGGCAAACAGAGGCAAACAGAGTGAAACAGAGGCAAAACAGTGTGAAGCAGAGGCAAACAGAGTGAAACAGAGGCAAACAGATTGCAACAGAGGCATACTGAGTGAAACTGAGCCAAGCAGACTTAAACAGAGTCAAACAGAGTGAAACAGAGGCAAACAGAGTGAAACAGAGGCAAACAGACTGAAACAGATTTAAACAGACTGAAACAGAGGCAAACGGAGGCAAGCAGAGTGAAACAGAGGCAAACAGAGTGAAACAGAGGCAAACAGAGTGAAACAGAGGCAAACAGAGTGAAACAGAGGCAAACAGATTGCAACAGAGGCAAACAGAATGAAACAGAGGCAAAGATCCTTAAACGGAGTGAAACAGAGTGAAACAGAGGCAAACAGACTTAAACAGAGGCAAGCAGTCTTAAACAGAGGCAAACAGACTTAAACAGAGTCAAACAGAGTGAAAAAGAGGCAAACAGACTGAAACAGAGGCAAGCAGACTTAAACAGAGGCAAACAGACTTAAACAGAGGCAAACAGATTTAAACAGAGGCAAAAAGACTTAAACAGAGGCAAACAGTGGCAAACAGAGGCAAACAGAGGCAACAAGAGTTAAACAGACTGAAACAGAGGCAAACAGAGAAAAACAGAGGCAAACAGAGGCAAACAGAGGCAAACAGAGTTAAACAGACTTAAACAGAGGCAAACAGGGTTATGCAGACTTAAACTCAGACAAACAGAAGCAAACAGAGTGAAACAGAGGCAAACAGAGTGAAACAGAACCAAACGGAGTGAAACACAGGCAAACAGACTGAAACAGATTTAAACAGACTTTAACAGAGGCAGACGGAGGCAAGCCCAGTGAAATAGAGGCAAACAGAGTGAAACAGAGGCAAACAGAGTGAAACAGAGGGAAACAGAGGCAAACAGAGGCAAACAGAGGAAAACAGAGGCAAACAGAGGCAAACAGAGACAAACAGTGGCAAACAGAGGCAAACAGATTTAAACAGACTTAAACAGAGGCAAACAGGGTTAAACAGACTTAAACTGAGACAAACAGAGGCAAACAGAGTGAAACAGAGGCAAACAGATTTAAACAGAGGCAAACAGAGTGAAACAGAGGTAAACAGAGTGAAACAGAGTTAAACAGACTTAAACAGAGGCAAACAGGGTTAAACAGACTTAAACTGAGGCAAACAGAGGCAAACAGAGTGAAACAGAGGCCAACAGAGTGAAACAGAGGCAAACAGAGTGAAACAGAGGCAAACAGATTTAAACAGAGGCAAGCAGCCTTAAACAGAGGCAAATAGACTTAAACAGAGGCAAACAGAATTAAACAGAGGCAAACAGAATTAAACAGAGGCAAACAGATTTAAACAGAGGCAAACAGACTGAAACAGATTTAAACAGACTTAAACAGAGGCAAACAGAGGCAAACAGAGTGAAACAGAGGCAAACAGTGTGAAGCAGAGGCAAACAGAGTGAAACAGAGGCAAACAGATTGCAACAGAGGCATACTGAGTGAAACTGAGCCAAGCAGACTTAAACAGAGTCAAACAGAGTGAAACAGAGGCAAACAGATTTAAACAGAGGCAAACAGAGTGAAACAGAGGTAAACAGAGTGAAACAGAGTTAAACAGACTTAAACAGAGGCAAACAGGGTTAAACAGACTTAAACTGAGGCAAACAGAGGCAAACAGAGTGAAACAGAGGCCAACAGAGTGAAACAGAGGCAAACAGAGTGAAACAGAGGCAAACAGACTTAAACAGAGGCAAGCAGCCTTAAACAGAGGCAAATAGACTTAAACAGAGGCAAACAGAATTAAACAGAGGCAAACAGAATTAAACAGAGGCAAACAGATTTAAACAGAGGCAAACAGACTGAAACAGATTTAAACAGACTTAAACAGAGGCAAACAGAGGCAAACAGAGTGAAACAGAGGCAAACAGTGTGAAGCAGAGGCAAACAGAGTGAAACAGAGGCAAACAGATTGCAACAGAGGCATACTGAGTGAAACTGAGCCAAGCAGACTTAAACAGAGTCAAACAGAGTGAAACAGAGGCAAACAGAGTGAAACAGAGGCAAACAGACTGAAACAGATTTAAACAGACTGAAACAGAGGCAAACGGAGGCAAGCAGAGTGAAACAGAGGCAAACAGAGTGAAACAGAGGCAAACAGAGTGAAACAGAGGCAAACAGAGTGAAACAGAGGCAAACAGATTGCAACAGAGGCAAACAGAATGAAACAGAGGCAAAGATCCTTAAACGGAGTGAAACAGAGTGAAACAGAGGCAAACAGACTTAAACAGAGGCAAGCAGTCTTAAACAGAGGCAAACAGACTTAAACAGAGTCAAACAGAGTGAAAAAGAGGCAAACAGACTGAAACAGAGGCAAGCAGACTTAAACAGAGGCAAACAGACTTAAACAGAGGCAAACAGATTTAAACAGAGGCAAAAAGACTTAAACAGAGGCAAACAGTGGCAAACAGAGGCAAACAGAGGCAACAAGAGTTAAACAGACTGAAACAGAGGCAAACAGAGAAAAACAGAGGCAAACAGAGGCAAACAGAGGCAAACAGAGTTAAACAGACTTAAACAGAGGCAAACAGGGTTATGCAGACTTAAACTCAGACAAACAGAAGCAAACAGAGTGAAACAGAGGCAAACAGAGTGAAACAGAACCAAACGGAGTGAAACACAGGCAAACAGACTGAAACAGATTTAAACAGACTTTAACAGAGGCAGACGGAGGCAAGCCCAGTGAAATAGAGGCAAACAGAGTGAAACAGAGGCAAACAGAGTGAAACAGAGGGAAACAGAGGCAAACAGAGGCAAACAGAGGAAAACAGAGGCAAACAGAGGCAAACAGAGACAAACAGTGGCAAACAGAGGCAAACAGATTTAAACAGACTTAAACAGAGGCAAACAGGGTTAAACAGACTTAAACTGAGACAAACAGAGGCAAACAGAGTGAAACAGAGGCAAACAGATTTAAACAGAGGCAAACAGAGTGAAACAGAGGTAAACAGAGTGAAACAGAGTTAAACAGACTTAAACAGAGGCAAACAGGGTTAAACAGACTTAAACTGAGGCAAACAGAGGCAAACAGAGTGAAACAGAGGCCAACAGAGTGAAACAGAGGCAAACAGAGTGAAACAGAGGCAAACAGATTTAAACAGAGGCAAGCAGCCTTAAACAGAGGCAAATAGACTTAAACAGAGGCAAACAGAATTAAACAGAGGCAAACAGAATTAAACAGAGGCAAACAGATTTAAACAGAGGCAAACAGACTGAAACAGATTTAAACAGACTTAAACAGAGGCAAACAGAGGCAAACAGAGTGAAACAGAGGCAAACAGTGTGAAGCAGGGGCAAACAGAGTGAAACAGAGGCAAACAGATTGCAACAGAGGCATACTGAGTGAAACTGAGCCAAGCAGACTTAAACAGAGTCAAACAGAGTGAAACAGAGGCAAACAGAGAAAAACAGAGGCAAACAGAGGCAAACAGAGGCAAACAGAGTTAAACAGACTTAAACAGAGGCAAACAGGGTTATGCAGACTTAAACTGAGACAAACAGAAGCAAACAGAGTGAAACAGAGGCAAACAGAGTGAAACAGAACCAAACAGAGTGAAACACAGGCAAACAGACTGAAACAGATTTAAACAGACTTTAACAGAGGCAGACGGAGGCAAGCCCAGTGAAATAGAGGCAAACAGAGTGAAACAGAGGCAAACAGAGTGAAACAGAGGGAAACAGAGGCAAACAGAGGCAAACAGAGGAAAACAGAGGCAAACAGAGGCAAACAGAGACAAACAGTGGCAAACAGAGGCAAACAGATTTAAACAGACTTAAACAGAGGCAAACAGGGTTAAACAGACTTAAACTGAGACAAACAGAGGCAAACAGAGTGAAACAGAGGCAAACAGATTTAAACAGAGGCAAACAGAGTGAAACAGAGGTAAACAGAGTGAAACAGAGTTAAACAGACTTAAACAGAGGCAAACAGGGTTTAAACAGACTTAAACTGAGGCAAACAGAGGCAAACAGAGTGAAACAGAGGCCAACAGAGTGAAACAGAGGCAAACAGAGTGAAACAGAGGCAAACAGACTTAAACAGAGGCAAGCAGCCTTAAACAGAGGCAAATAGACTTAAACAGAGGCAAACAGAATTAAACAGAGGCAAACAGAATTAAACAGAGGCAAACAGATTTAAACAGAGGCAAACAGACTGAAACAGATTTAAACAGACTTAAACAGAGGCAAACAGAGGCAAACAGAGTGAAACAGAGGCAAACAGTGTGAAGCAGAGGCAAACAGAGTGAAACAGAGGCAAACAGATTGCAACAGAGGCATACTGAGTGAAACTGAGCCAAGCAGACTTAAACAGAGTCAAACAGAGTGAAACAGAGGCAAACAGAGAAAAACAGAGGCAAACAGAGGCAAGCAGACTTCAACAGAGGCAAACAGACTTAAACAGAGGTAAACAGAATTAAGCAGAGGCAAACAGATTTAAACAGAGGCAAACAGACTTAAACAGAGGCAAACAGACTGAAACAGAGGCAAACAGACTTAAACAGAGGCGGGCAGACGTAAACAGAGGCAAACAGACTTAAACAGAGGCAAACAGATTTAAACAGAGGCAAAAAGACTTAAACAGAGGCAAACAGACTTAAACAGAGGGAAACAGACTTAAACAGAGGCAAACAGAGGCAAACAGAGGCAAACAGAGGCAAACAGTGGCAAACAGAGGCAAACAAAGGCAACAAGAGTTAAACAGACTTAAACAGAGGCAAACAGAGAAAAACAGGCAAACAGAGGCAAACAGACTTAAACAGAGTTAAACAGACTTAAACAGAGGCAAATAGGGTTAAACAGACTTAAACTGAGACAAACAGAGGCAAACAGAGTGAAACAGAGGCAAACAGAGTGAAACAGGGGCAAACAGAGTGAAACAGAGGCAAACAGACCGAAACAGATTTAAACAGATTGAAACAGACTTAAACAGAGGCAAACAGAGTGAAACAGAGGCATTCAGAGTGATACAGAGGCAAACAGAGTGAAACAGAGGCAAACAGAGGCAAACAGAGGCAAACAGAGTGAAACAGAGGCAATCAGAGTGAAACAGAGGCAAACAGATTACAACAGAGGCAAACAGAGTGAAACAGAGGCAAACAGACTTAAACAGAGGCAAGCAGACTTAAACAGAGGCAAACAGACTTAAACAAAGGCAAACAGAGGCAAACAGATGCAAACAGTGACAAACAGAGGCAAACAGAGGCAAACAGAGTTAAACAGAGTTAAACAGAGTTAAACAGAGGCAAACAGGGTTAATCAGACTTAAACTGAGACAAACAGAGGCAAACAGAGTGAAACAGAGGCAAACAGACTTAAACAGAGGCAAACAGATTTAAACAGAGGCAAAAAGACTTAAACAGAGGCAAACAGACTTAAACAGAGGCAAACAGAGTGAAACAGAGGCAAACAGAGGCAAACAGAGGCAAACAGAGGCAAACAGTGGCAAACAGAGGCAAACAAAGGCAACAAGAGTTAAACAGACTTAAACAGAGGCAAACAGAGAAAAACAGGCAAACAGAGGCAAACAGACTTAAACAGAGTTAAACAGACTTAAACAGAGGCAAATAGGGTTAAACAGACTTAAACTGAGACAAACAGAGGCAAACAGAGTGAAACAGAGGCAAACAGAGTGAAACAGGGGCAAACAGAGTGAAACAGAGGCAAACAGACCGAAACAGATTTAAACAGATTTAAACAGACTGAAACAGAGGCAAACAGAGTGAAACAGAGGCATTCAGAGTGATACAGAGGCAAACAGAGTGAAACAGAGGCAAACAGAGGCAAACAGAGTGAAACAGAGGCAATCAGAGTGAAACAGAGGCAAACAGATTACAACAGAGGCAAACAGAGTGAAACAGAGGCAAACAGACTTAAACAGAGGCAAGCAGACTTAAACAGAGGCAAACAGACTTAAACAAAGGCAAACAGAGGCAAACAGATGCAAACAGTGACAAACAGAGGCAAACAGAGGCAAACAGAGTTAAACAGAGTTAAACAGAGTAAAACAGAGGCAAACAGGGTTAATCAGACTTAAACTGAGACAAACAGAGGCAAACAGAGTGAAACAGAGGCAAACAGAGTGAAACAGAGGCAAACAGGCTGAAACAGAGGCAAACAGACTGAAACAGATTTAAACAGACTTAAACAGATGCAAACGGAGGCAAGCAGAGTGAAACAGGGTCAAACAGAGTGAAACAGAGGCAAACAGAGTGAAACAGAGGCAAACAGAGGCAAACAGAGTGAAAAAGAGGCAAACAGAGGCAAACAGAGGAAAACAGAGGCAAACAGAGGCAAACAGAGGCTAACAGTGGCAAACAGAGGCAAACAGAGGCAAACAGAGTGAAACAGAGGCAAACAGAGGCAAACAGAGTGAAACAGAGGCAAACAGAGGCAAACAGAGGAAAACAGAGGCAATAAGAGGCAAACAGAGGCTAACAGTGGCAAACAGAGGCAAACAGAGGCAAACAGAGTTAAACAGACTTCAACAGAGGCAAACAGTTTTAAACAGACTTAAACTGAGACAAACAGAGGCAAACAAAGTGAAACAGAGGCAAACAGAGTGAAACCGAGGCAAAGAGAGTGAAACAGAGGCAAACAGACTGAAACAGAGGCAAACAGACTTAAAAAGAGGCAAACGGAGGCAAGCAGAGTGAAACAGAGGCAAACAGAGTGAAACAGAGGCAAACAGAGTGAAACAGAGGCAAACAGAGGCAAACAGATTGCAACAGAGGCAAACAGAATGAAACAGAGGCAAACAGACTTAAACAGAGTGAAACAGAGTAAAACAGAGGCAAACAGACTTAAACAGAGGCAAGCAGACTTAAACAGAGGCAAACAGACTTAAACAGAGTCAAACAGAGTGAAACAGAGGCAAACAGACTGAAACAGAGGCAAGCAAACTTAAACAGAGGCAAACAGACTTAAACAGAGGCAAACAGTTTTAGACAGAGGCAAACAGACTTAAACAGAGGGAAACAGACTTAAACAGAAGCAAACAGAGGCAAACGGAGGCAAACTGAGGCAAACAGAGGCAACAAGAGTTAAACAGACTTAAGCAGAGGCAACAGAGGCAAACGAGGCAGACAGAGGCAAACAGAGGCAGACAGAGGCAAACAGTGGCAAACAGAGGCAAATAGAGGCAACAAGAGTTAAACAGACTTAAACAGAGGCAAACAGAGAAAAACAGAGGCAAACAGAGGCAAACAGTGGCAAACAGAGGCAAAGAGAGGCAAACAGAGTTAAACAGACTTAAACAGAGGCAGACAGGGTTAAACAGACTTAAACTGAGACAAACAGAGGCAAACAGGGTGAAACAGAGGCAAACAGAGGCAAACAGAGGCAAACAGAGTGAAACAGAGGCAATCAGAGTGAAACAGAGGCAAACAGATTACAACAGAGGCAAACAGAGTGAAACAGAGGCAAACAGACTTAAACAGAGTCGAACAGAGTGAAACAGAGGCAAACAGACTTAAGCAGAGGCAAGCAGACTTAAACAGAGGCAAACAGACTTAAACAAAGGCAAACAGAGGCAAACAGATGCAAAAAGTGACAAACAGAGGCAAACAGAGTTAAACAGAGTTAAACAGAGGCAAACAGGGTTAATCAGACTTAAACTGAGACAAACAGAGGCAAACAGAGTGAAACAGAGGCAAACAGAGTGAAACAGAGGCAAACAGGCTGAAACAGAGGCAAACAGACTGAAACAGATTTAAACAGACTTAAACAGATGCAAACGGAGGCAAGCAGAGTGAAACAGGGTCAAACAGAGTGAAACAGAGGCAAACAGAGTGAAACAGAGGCAAACAGAGGCAAACAGAGTGAAACAGAGGCAAACAGAGGCAAACAGAGGAAAACAGAGGCAAACAGAGGCAAACAGAGGCTAACAGTGGCAAACAGAGGCAAACAGAGGCAAACAGAGTTAAACAGACTTCAACAGAGGCAAACAAAGTGAAACAGAGGCAAACAGAGTGAAACCGAGGCAAAGAGAGTGAAACAGAGGCAAACAGACTGAAACAGAGGCAAACAGACTTAAAAAGAGGCAAACGGAGGCAAGCAGAGTGAAACAGAGGCAAACAGAGTGAAACAGAGGCAAACAGAGTGAAACAGAGGCAAACAGAGGCAAACAGAGGCAAACAGAGTGAAACAGAGGCAAACAGAGTGAAACAGAGGCAAACAGATTGCAACAGAGGCAAACAGAATGAAACAGAGGCAAACAGACTTAAACAGAGTGAAACACAGTAAAACAGAGGCAAACAGACTTAAACAGAGGCAAGCAGACTTAAACAGAGGCAAACAGACTTAAACAGATTCAAACAGAGTGAAACAGAGGCAAGCAAACTTAAACAGAGGCAAACAGACTTAATCAGAGGCAAACAGATTTAGAGAGAGGCAAACAGACTTAAACAGAGGGAAACAGACTTAAACAGAAGCAAACAGAGGCAAACGGAGGCAAACTGAGGCAAACAGAGGCAACAAGAGTTAAACAGACTTAAGCAGAGGCAAACAGAGGCAAACAGAGGCAAACAGAGGCAGACAGAGGCAAACAGTGGCAAACAGAGGCAAATAGAGGCAACAAGAGTTAAACAGACTTAAACAGAGGCAAACAGAGAAAAACAGAGGCAAACAGAGGCAAACAGAGGCAAACAGTGGCAAACAGAGGCAAAGAGAGGCAAACAGAGTTAAACAGACTTAAGCAGAGGCAAACAGGATTAAACAGACTTAAACTGAGACAAACAGAGGCAAACAGAGTGAAACAGAGGCAAACAGAGTGAAACAGAGGCAAACAGAGTGAAACAGAGGCAAACAGACTGAAACAGATTTAAACAGATTTAAACAGACTGAAGCAGAGGCAAACAGAGTGAAACGGAGGCAAACAGAGTGAAACAGAGGCAAACAGAGTGAAACAGAGGCAAACAGAGGCAAACAGAGGCAAACAGAGTGAAACAGAGGCAATCAGAGTGAAACAGAGGCAAACAGATTGCAACAGAGGCAAACAGAGTGAAACAGAGGCAAACAGACTTAAACAGAGACAAACAGAGTGAAACAGAGGCAAACAGACTTAAACAGAGGCAAGCAGACTTAAACAGAGGCAAACAGACTTAAACAGAGGCAAACAGAATTAAACAGAGGCAAACAGAGGCAAACAGAGGCAAACAGAGGCAACAAGAGTTAAACAGACTTAAACAGAGGCAAGCAGAGGTAAACAGAGGAAAACAGAGGCAAACAGAGGCAAACAGTGGCAAACAGAGGCAAACAGGCTAACAGAATTAAACAGACTTAAACAGAGGCAAACAGGGTTAAACAGACTTAAACTGGAACAAACAGAGACAAACAGAGTGAAACAGAGGCAAACAGAGTGAAACAGAGGCAAACAGACTGAAACAGAGGCAAACAGACTGAAACAGATTTAAACAGACTAAAACAGAGGCAAAAGGAGGCAAGCAGAGTGAAACAGGGTCAAACAGAGTGAAACAGAGGCAAACAGAGTGAAACAGAGGCAAAGAGAGGCAAACAGAGACAAACAGAGGCAAACAGAGGCTAACAGTGGCAAACAGAGGCAAACAGAGGCAAACAGAGTTAAACAGACTTAAACAGAGGCAAACAGTTTTAAACAGACTTAAACTGAGACAAACAGAGGCAAACAAAGTGAAACAGAGGCAAACAGATTGAAACAGAGGCAAACAGAGTGAAACAGAGGCAAACAGACTGAAACAGAGTTAAACAGACTTAAAAAGAGGCAAACGGAGGCAAGCAGAGTGAAACAGAGGCAAACAGAGTGAAACAGAGGCAAACAGAGTGAAACAGAGGCAAACGGAGGCAAACAGAGGCAAACAGAGTGAAACAGAGGCAAACAGAGTGAAACAGAGGCAAACAGATTGCAACAGAGGCAAACAGAATGAAACAGAGGCAAACAGACTTAAACAGAGTGAAACAGAGCGAAACAGAGGCAAACAGACGTACACAGAGGCAAGCAGACTTAAACAGAGGCAAACAGACTTAAGCAGAGTCAAACAGAGTGAAACAGAGGCAAACAGACGGAAACAGAGGCAAGCAGACTTAAACAGAGGCAAACAGACTTAAACAGAGGCAAACAGATTTAGACAGAGGCAAAAAGACTTAAACAGAGGGAAACAGACTTAAACAGAAGCAAACAGAGGCAAACGGAGGCAAACAGAGGCAACAAGAGTTAAACAGACTTAAACAGTGGCAAACAGGGAAAAACAGAGGCAAACAGAGGCAAACAGAGGCATACAGTGGCAAACAGAGGCAAACAGAGGCAAATAGAGTTAACCAGACTTAAACAGAGGCAAACAGGGTTAAACAGACTTAAACTGAGACAAACAGAGGCAAACAGAGTGAAACAGAGGCAAACAGAGTGAAACAGAGGCAAACAGAGTGAAACAGAAACAAACAGAGTGAAACAGAGGCAAACAGACTGAAAAAGATTTAAGCAGACTTAAAAAGAGGCAAACGGAGGCAAGCAGAGTGAAAAAGAGGCAAACAGAGAGAAACAGAGGCAAAAAGAGTGAAACAGAGGCAAACAGAGGCAAACAGAGGCAAACAGAGGAAAACAGAGGCAAACAGAGGCAAACAGTGGCAAACAGAGGCAAACAGAGGCAAACAGAGTTAAACAGACTTAAACAGAGGCAAACAGGGTTAAACAGACTTAAACTGAGACAAACAGAGGCAAACAGAGTGAAACAGAGGCAAACAGAGTGAAACAGAGGCAAACATGTGTGAAACAGAGGCAAACAGACTGAAACAGAGGCAAACAGAGGCAAACAGAGGCAAACAGTGGCAAACAGAGGCAAACAGATGCAGGCAGAGTTAAACAGACTTAAACAGAGGCAAACAGGGTTAAACAGACTTAAACTGAGACAAACAGAGGCAAACAGAGTGAAACAGAGGCAAACGGAGTGAAACAGAGGCAAACAGAGTGAAACAGAGGCAAACAGAGTGAAACAGAAACAAACAGAGTGAAACAGAGGCAAACAGACTGAAACAGATTTAAGCAGACTTAAAAAGAGGCAAACGGAGGCAAGCAGAGTGAAAAAGAGGCAGAGTGAAACAGAGGCAAACAGAGTGAAACACAGGCAAACAGAGGCAAACAGAGGAAAACAGAGGCAAACAGGGGCAAACAGAGGCAAACAGTGGCAAACAGAGGCAAACAGAGGCAAACAGAGTTAAACAGACTTAAACAGAGGCAAACAGGGTTAAACAGACTTAAACTGAGACAAACAGAGGCAAACAGAGTGAAACAGAGGCAAACAGAGTGAAACAGAGGCAAACATGGGTGCAAAAAAGGCAAACAGACTGAAACAGATTTAAACAGACTTAAACAGAGGCAAACGGAGGCAAGCAGAGTGAAACAGGGTCAAACAGAGTGAAACAGAGGCAAACAGAGTGAAACAGAGGCAAACAGAGGCAAACAGAGATAAACAGAGGCAAACAGAGGCTAACAGTGGCAAACAGAGGCAAACAGAGGCAAACAGAGTTAAACAGACTTAAACAGAGGCAAACAGTTTTAAACAGACTTAAACTGAGACAAACAGAGGCAAACAAAGTGAAACAGAGGCAAACAGATTGAAACAGAGGCAAACAGAGTGAAACAGAGGCAAACAGACTGAAACAGATTTAAACAGACTTAAAAAGAGGCAAACGGAGGCAAGCAGAGTGAAACAGAGGCAAACAGAGTGAAACAGAGGCAAACAGAGGCATACAGTGGCAAACAGAGGCAAACAGAGGCAAATAGAGTTAACCAGACTTAAACAGAGGCAAACAGGGTTAAACAGACTTAAACTGAGACAAACAGAGGCAAACAGAGAGAAACAGAGGCAAACAGAGTGAAACAGAGGCAAACAGAGTGAAACAGAAACAAACAGAGTGAAACAGAGGCAAAAAGACTGAAACAGATTTAAGCAGACTTAAAAAGAGGCAAACGGAGGCAAGCAGAGTGAAAAAGAGGCAAACAGAGAGAAACAGAGGCAAAAAGAGTGAAACAGAGGCAAACAGAGGCAAACAGAGGCAAACAGAGGAAAACAGAGGCAAACAGAGGCAAACAGTGGCAAACAGAGGCAAACAGAGGCAAACAGAGTTAAACAGACTTAAACAGAGGCAAACAGGGTTAAACAGACTTAAACTGAGACAAACAGAGGCAAACAGAGTGAAACAGAGGCAAACAGAGTGAAACAGAGGCAAACATGTGTGAAACAGAGGCAAACAGACTGAAACAGAGGCAAACAGAGGCAAACAGAGGCAAACAGTGGCAAACAGAGGCAAACAGAGTTAACCAGACTTAAACAGAGGCAAACAGGGTTAAACAGACTTAAACTGAGACAAACAGAGTCAAACAGAGTGAAACAGAGGCAAACAGAGTGAAACAGAGGCAAACAGAGTGAAACAGAGGCAAACAGAGGCAAACACAGGCAAACAGAGTGAAACAGAGGCAAACAGAGTGAAACAGAGGCAAACAGATTGCAACAGAGGCAAACAGAATGAAACAGAGGCAAACAGACTTAAACAGAGTGAAACAGAGTAAAACAGAGGCAAACAGACTTAAACAGAGGCAAGCAGACTTAAACAGAGGCAAACAGACTTAAACAGAGTCAAACAGAGTGAAACAGAGGCAAACAGACTGAAACAGAGGCAAGCAAACTTAAACAGAGGCAAACAGACTTAAACAGAGGCAAACAGATTTAGACAGAGGCAAACAGACTTAAACAGAGGGAAACAGACTTAAACAGAAGCAAACAGAGGCAAACGGAGGCAAACTGAGGCAACAAGAGTTAAACAGACTTAAGCAGAGGCAAACAGAGGCAAACAGAGGCAAACAGAGGCAGACAGAGGCAAACAGTGGCAAACAGAGGCAAATAGAGGCAACAAGAGTTAAACAGACTTAAACAGAGGCAAACAGAGAAAAACAGAGGCAAACAGAGGCAAACAGAGGCAAACAGTGGCAAACAGAGGCAAAGAGAGGCAAACAGAGTTAAACAGACTTAACAGAGGCAAACAGGGTTAAACAGACTTAAACTGAGACAAACAGAGGCAAACAGAGTGAAACAGAGGCAAACAGAGTGAAACAGAGGCAAACAGAGTGAAACAGAGGCAAACAGACTGAAACAGATTTAAACAGATTTAAACAGACTGAAACAGAGGCAAACAGAGTGAAACAGAGGCAAACAGAGTGAAACAGAGGCAAACAGAGTGAAACAGAGGCAAACAGAGGCAAACAGAGTGAAACAGAGGCAATCAGAGTGAAACAGAGGCAATCAGAGTGAAACAGAGGCAAACAGATTGCAACAGAGGCAAACAGAGTGAAACAGAGGCAAACAGACTTAAGCAGAGACAAACAGAGTGAAACAGAGGCAAACAGACTTAAACAGAGGCAAGCAGACTTAAACAGAGGCAAACAGACTTAAACAGAGGCAAACAGAATTAAACAGAGGCAAACAGAGGCAAACAGAGGCAAACAGAGGCAACAAGAGTTAAACAGACTTAAACAGAGGCAAGCAGAGGTAAACAGAGGAAAACAGAGGCAGACAGAGGCAAACAGTGGCAAACAGAGGCAAACAGAGGCTAACAGAATTAAACAGACTTAAACAGAGGCAAACAGGGTTAAACAGACTTAAACTGGAACAAACAGAGACAAACAGAGTGAAACAGAGGCAAACAGAGTGAAACAGAGGCAAACTGACTGAAACAGAGGCAAACAGACTGAAACAGATTTAAACAGACTAAAACAGAGGCAAACGGAGGCAAGCAGAGTGAAACAGGGTCAAACAGAGTGAAACAGAGGCAAACAGAGTGAAACAGAGGCAAACAGAGGCAAACAGAGACAAACAGAGGCAAACAGAGGCTAACAGTGGCAAACAGAGGCAAACAGAGTTAAACAGACTTAAATAGAGGCAAACAGTTTTAAACAGACTTAAACTGAGACAAACAGAGGCAAACAAAGTGAAACAGAGGCAAACAGATTGAAACAGAGGCAAACAGAGTGAAACAGAGGGAACCAGACTGAAACAGATTTAAACAGACTTAAAAAGAGGCAAACGGAGGCAAGCAGAGTGAAACAGAGGCAAACAGAGTGAAACAGAGGCAAACAGAGTGAAACAGAGGCAAACGGAGGCAAACAGAGGCAAACAGAGTGAAACAGAGGCAAACAGAGTGAAACAGAGGCAAACAGATTGCAACAGAGGCAAACAGAATGAATCAGAGGCAAACAGACTTAAACAGAGTGAAACAGAGCGAAACAGAGGCAAACAGACGTACACAGAGGCAAGCAGACTTAAACAAAGGCAAACAGACTTAAGCAGAGTCAAACAGAGTGAAACAGAGGCAAACAGACGGAAACAGAGGCAAGCAGACTTAAACAGTGGCAAACAGACTTAAACAGAGGCAAACAGATTTAGACAGAGGCAAAAAGACTTAAACAGAGGGAAACAGACTTAAACAGAAGCAAACAGAGGCAAACGGAGGCAAACAGAGGCAACAAGAGTTAAACAGACTTAAACAGTGGCAAACAGGGAAAAACAGAGGCAAACAGAGGCAAACAGAGGCATACAGTGGCAAACAGAGGCAAACAGAGGCAAATAGAGTTAACCAGACTTAAACAGAGGCAAACAGGGTTAAACAGACTTAAACTGAGACAAACAGTGGCAAACAGAGTGAAACAGAGGCAAACAGAGGCAAATAGAGTTAACCAGACTTAAACAGAGGCAAACAGACTTAAACAGAGGCAAACAGATTTAGACAGAGGCAAAAAGACTTAAACAGAGGGAAACAGACTTAAACAGAAGCAAACGGAGGCAAACAGAGGCAACAAGAGTTAAACAGACTTAAACAGTGGCAAACAGGGAAAAACAGAGGCAAACAGAGGCATACAGTGGCAAACAGAGGCAAACAGAGGCAAATAGAGTTAACCAGACTTAAACAGAGGCAAGCTGGGTTAAACAGACTTAAACTGAGACAAACAGAGGCAAACAGAGTGAAACAGAGGCAAACAGAGTGAAACAGAGGCAAACAGAGTGAAACAGAAACAAACAGAGTGAAACAGAGGCAAACAGACTGAAACAGATTTAAGCAGACTTAAAAAGAGGCAAACGGAGGCAAGCAGAGTGAAAAAGAGGCAAACAGAGAGAAACAGAGGCAAAAAGAGTGAAACAGAGGCAAACAGAGGCAAACAGAGGCAAACAGAGGAAAACATAGGCAAACAGAGGCAAACAGTGGCAAACAGAGGCAAACAGAGGCAAACAGAGTTAAACAGACTTAAACAGAGGCAAACAGGGTTAAACAGACTTAAACTGAGACACACAGAGTCAAACAGAGTGAAACAGAGGCAAACAGAGTGAAACAGAGGCAAACATGTGTGAAACAGAGGCAAACAGACTGAAACAGAGGCAAACAGAGGCAAACAGAGGCAAACAGTGGCAAACAGTGGCAAACAGAGGCAAACAGAGTTAAACAGACTTAAACATAGGCAAACAGGGTTAAACAGACTTAAACTGAGACAAACAGAGTCAAACAGAGTGAAACAGAGGCAAACGGAGTGAAACAGAGGCAAACAGAGTGAAACAGAGGCAAACAGAGTGAAACAGAAACAAACAGAGTGAAACAGAGGCAAACAGACTGAAACAGATTTAAGCAGACTTAAAAAGAGGCAAACGGAGGCAAGCAGAGTGAAAAAGAGGCAGAGTGAAACAGAGGCAAACAGAGTGAAACAGAGGCAAACAGAGGCAAACAGAGGAAAACAGAGGCAAACAGAGGCAAACAGAGGCAAACAGTGGCAAACAGAGGCAAACAGAGGCAAACAGAGTTAAACAGACTTAAACAGAGGCAAACAGGTTTAAGCAGACTTAAACTGAGACAAACAGAGGCAAACAGAGTGAAACAGAGGCAAACAGAGTGAAACAGAGGCAAACATGGGTGCAAAAAAGGCAAACAGACTGAAACAGATTTAAACAGACTTAAACAGAGGCAAACGGAGGCAAGCAGAGTGAAACAGGGTCAAACAGAGTGAAACAGAGGCAAACAGAGTGAAACAGAGGCAAACAGCGGCAAACAGAGATAAACAGAGGCAAACAGAGGCTAACAGTGGCAAACAGAGGCAAACAGAGGCAAACAGAGTTAAACAGACTTAAACAGAGGCAAACAGTTTTAAACAGACTTAAACTGAGACAAACAGAGGCAAACAAAGTGAAACAGAGGCAAACAGATTGAAACAGAGGCAAACAGAGTGAAACAGAGGCAAACAGACTGAAACAGATATAAACAGACTTAAAAAGAGGCAAACGGAGGCAAGCAGAGTGAAACAGAGGCAAACAGAGTGAAACAGAGGCAAACAGAGGCATACAGTGGCAAACAGAGGCAAACAGAGGCAAATAGAGTTAACCAGACTTAAACAGAGGCAAACAGGGTTAAACAGACTTAAACTGAGACAAACAGAGGCAAACAGAGAGAAACAGAGGCAAACAGAGTGAAACAGAGGCAAACAGAGTGAAACAGAAACAAACAGAGTGAAACAGAGGCAAAAAGACTGAAACAGATTTAAGCAGACTTAAAAAGAGGCAAACGGAGGCAAGCAGAGTGAAAAAGAGGCAAACAGAGTGAAACAGAGGCAAACAGAGTGAAACAGAGGCAAACAGAGGCAAACAGAGGCAAACAGAGGAAAACAGAGGCAAACAGAGGCAAACAGAGGCAAACAGTGGCAAACAGAGGCAAACAGAGGCAAACAGAGTTAAACAGACTTAAACAGAGGCAAACAGGGTTAAACAGACTTAAACTGAGACAAACAGAGGCAAACAGAGTGAAACAGAGGCAAACAGAGTGAAACAGAGGCAAACATGGGTGAAACAGAGGCAAACAGACTGAAACAGAGGCAAACAGAGGCAAACAGAGGCAAACAGTGGCAAACAGAGGCAAACATAGGCAAACAGAGTTAAACAGACTTAAACAGAGGCAAACAGGGTTAAACAGACTTAAACTGAGACAAACAGAGGCAAACAGAGTGAATCAGAGGCAAACAGAGTGAAACAGAGGCAAACAGAGTGAAAAAGAGGCAAATAAACTGAAACAGAGGCAAGCAGACTTAAACAGAGGCAAACAGACTTAAACAGAGGCAAACAGAATTAAACAGAGGCAAACAGATTTAAAAAGAGGCAAACAGAGTGAAATAGAGGCAAACAGAGTGAAACAGAGGCAAGCAGAGTGAAACAGAGGCAAACAGAGGCAAACAGAGGAAAACAGAGGCAAACAGAGGCAAACAGAGGCAAACAGTGGCAAACAGAGGCAAACAGAGGCAAACAGAGTTAAACAGACTTAAACAGCGGCAAACAGGGTTAAACAGACTTAAACTGAGACAAACAGAGGCAAACAGACTGAAACAGAGGCAAACAGAGTGAAACAGAGGCAAACATGGGTGAAACAGAGGCAAACAGACTGAAACAGAGGCAAACAGAGGCAAACAGAGGCAAACAGTGGCAAACAGAGGCAAACATAGGCAAACAGAGTTAAACAGACTTGAATAGAGGCAAACAGGGTTAAACAGACTTAAACTGAGAAAAACAGAGGCAAACAGAGTGAAACAGAGGCAAACAGAGTGAAACAGAGGCAAACAGAATTAAACAGAGGCAAACAGAATTAAACAGAGGCAAACAGATTTGAAAAGAATCAAACAGAGTGAAATAGAGGCAATCAGAGTGAAACAGAGGCAAACAGAGTGAAACAGAGGCAAAGAGAGTTAAACCGACTTAAACAGAGGCAAACAGGGTTAAACAGACTTAAACTGAGAGAAACAGAGGCAAACAGAGTGAAACAGAGGCAAACAGAGTGAAACAGAGGCAAACAGCGGCAAACAGAGATAAACAGAGGCAAACAGAGGCTAACAGTGGCAAACAGAGGCAAACAGAGGCAAACAGAGTTAAACAGACTTAAACAGAGGCAAACAGTTTTAAACAGACTTAAACTGAGACAAACAGAGGCAAACAAAGTGAAACAGAGGCAAACAGATTGAAACAGAGGCAAACAGAGTGAAACAGAGGCAAACAGACTGAAACAGATATAAACAGACTTAAAAAGAGGCAAACGGAGGCAAGCAGAGTGAAACAGAGGCAAACAGAGTGAAACAGAGGCAAACAGAGGCATACAGTGGCAAACAGAGGCAAACAGAGGCAAATAGAGTTAACCAGACTTAAACAGAGGCAAACAGGGTTAAACAGACTTAAACTGAGACAAACAGAGGCAAACAGAGAGAAACAGAGGCAAACAGAGTGAAACAGAGGCAAACAGAGTGAAACAGAAACAAACAGAGTGAAACAGAGGCAAAAAGACTGAAACAGATTTAAGCAGACTTAAAAAGAGGCAAACGGAGGCAAGCAGAGTGAAAAAGAGGCAAACAGAGTGAAACAGAGGCAAACAGAGTGAAACAGAGGCAAACAGAGGCAAACAGAGGCAAACAGAGGAAAACAGAGGCAAACAGAGGCAAACAGAGGCAAACAGTGGCAAACAGAGGCAAACAGAGGCAAACAGAGTTAAACAGACTTAAACAGAGGCAAACAGGGTTAAACAGACTTAAACTGAGACAAACAGAGGCAAACAGAGTGAAACAGAGGCAAACAGAGTGAAACAGAGGCAAACATGGGTGAAACAGAGGCAAACAGACTGAAACAGAGGCAAACAGAGGCAAACAGAGGCAAACAGTGGCAAACAGAGGCAAACATAGGCAAACAGAGTTAAACAGACTTAAACAGAGGCAAACAGGGTTAAACAGACTTAAACTGAGACAAACAGAGGCAAACAGAGTGAATCAGAGGCAAACAGAGTGAAACAGAGGCAAACAGAGTGAAAAAGAGGCAAATAAACTGAAACAGAGGCAAGCAGACTTAAACAGAGGCAAACAGACTTAAACAGAGGCAAACAGAATTAAACAGAGGCAAACAGATTTAAAAAGAGGCAAACAGAGTGAAATAGAGGCAAACAGAGTGAAACAGAGGCAAGCAGAGTGAAACAGAGGCAAACAGAGGCAAACAGAGGAAAACAGAGGCAAACAGAGGCAAACAGAGGCAAACAGTGGCAAACAGAGGCAAACAGAGGCAAACAGAGTTAAACAGACTTAAACAGCGGCAAACAGGGTTAAACAGACTTAAACTGAGACAAACAGAGGCAAACAGACTGAAACAGAGGCAAACAGAGTGAAACAGAGGCAAACATGGGTGAAACAGAGGCAAACAGACTGAAACAGAGGCAAACAGAGGCAAACAGAGGCAAACAGTGGCAAACAGAGGCAAACATAGGCAAACAGAGTTAAACAGACTTGAATAGAGGCAAACAGGGTTAAACAGACTTAAACTGAGAAAAACAGAGGCAAACAGAGTGAAACAGAGGCAAACAGAGTGAAACAGAGGCAAACAGAATTAAACAGAGGCAAACAGATTTGAAAAGAATCAAACAGAGTGAAATAGAGGCAATCAGAGTGAAACAGAGGCAAACAGAGTGAAACAGAGGCAAAGAGAGTTAAACCGACTTAAACAGAGGCAAACAGGGTTAAACAGACTTAAACTGAGAGAAACAGAGGCAAACAGAGTGAAACAGAGGCAAACAGAGTGAATCAGAGGCAAACAGACTTAAACAGAAGCAAGCAGACTTAAACAGAGGCAAACAGACTTAAACAGAGGCAAACAGAATTAAACAGAGGCAAACAGAATTAAACGGAGGCAAACAGATTTAAACAGAGGCAAACAGACTGAAACAGAATTAAGCCAACTTAAACAGAGGCAAACAGAGTGAAACAGAGGCAAACAGAGTGAAGCAGAGGCAAACAGAGTGAAACAGAGTCAAACAGATTGCAACAGAGGCATGCTGAGTGAAACTTAGGCAAGCAGACTTAAACAGAGTCAAACAGAGTGATACAGAGGCAAACAGACTTAAACAGAGGCAAGCAGACTTAAACAGAGGCAAACAGACTTAAACAGAGGTAAACAGAATTAAACAGTGGCAAACAGATTTAAACAGAGGCAAACAGACTTAAACAGAGGCAAACTGATTTAAACAGAGGCAAAAAGACTTAAACAGAGGCAAACGGACTTAAACAGAGGGAAACAGACTTAAACAGAGGCAAACAGAGGCAAACAGTGGCAAACAGAGGCAAACAGAGGCAACAAGAGTTAAACAGACTTAAACAGAGGCAAACAGAGAAAAACAGAGGCAAACAGAGGCAAACAGAGGCAAAAAGTGGCAAACAGAGGCAAACAGAGGCAAACAGAGTGAAACAGAGGCAGACAGATTGCAACAAAGGCAAACAGAATGAAACAGAGGCAAACAGACTTAAACAGAGTGAAACAGAGTGAAACAGAGGCAAACAGACTTAAACAGAGGCAAGCAGACTTATACAGAGGCAAACAGACTTAAGCAGAGTCAAACAGAGTGAAACAGAGGCAAACAGACTGAAACAGAGGCAAGCAGACTTAAACAGAGGCAAACAGACTTAAACAGAGGCAAACAGATTTAGACAGAGGCAAAAAGACTTAAACAGAGGCAAACAGACTTAAACAGAGGGAAACAGACTTAAACAGAAGCAAACAGAGGCAAACGGAGGCAAACAGAGGCAACAAGAGTTAAACAGACTTAAACAGTGGCAAACAGAGAAAAACAGAGGCAAACAGAGGCAAACAGAGGCATACAGTGGCAAACAGAGGCAAACAGAGGCAAACAGAGTTAACCAGACTTAAACAGAGGCAAACAGGGTTAAACAGACTTAAACTGAGACAAACAGAGGCAAACAGAGTGAATCAGAGGCAAACAGAGTGAAACAGAGGCAAACAGAGTGAAACAGAGGCAAACAGACTTAAACAGAGGCAAACAGAATTAAACAGAGGCAAACAGATTTAAAAAGAGGCAAACAGAGTGAAATAGAGGCAAACAGAGTGAAACAGAGGCAAACAGAGTGAAACAGAGGCAAACAGAGTTAAACCGACTTAAACAGAGGCAAACAGGGTTAAACAGACTTAAACTGAGAGAAACAGAGGCAAACAGAGTGAAACAGAGGCAAACAGAGTGAAACAGAGGCAAACAGAGTGAATCAGAGGCAAACAGACTTAAACAGAAGCAAGCAGACTTAAACAGAGGCAAACAGACTTAAACAGAGGCAAACAGAATTAAACAGAGGCAAACAGAATTAAACGGAGGCAAACAGATTTAAAGAGAGGCAAACAGACTGAAACAGAATTAAGCAAACTTAAACAGAGGCAAACAGATTGAAACAGAGGCAAACAGAGTGAAGCAGAGGCAAACAGAGTGAAACAGAGTCAAACAGATTGCAACAGAGGCATGCTGAGTGAAACTGAGGCAAGCAGACTTAAACAGAGTCAAACAGAGTGATACAGAGGCAAACAGACTTAAACAGAGGCAAGCAGACTTAAACAGAGGCAAACAGACTTAAACAGAGGTAAACAGAATTAAACAGTGGCAAACAGATTTAAACAGAGGCAAACAGACTTAAACAGAGGCAAACAGATTTAAACAGAGGCAAAAAGACTTAAACAGAGGCAAACGGACTTAAACAGAGGGAAACAGACTTAAACAGAGGCAAACAGAGGCAAACAGAGGCAAACAGTGGCAAACAGAGGCAAACAGAGGCAAACAGACTGAAACAGATTTAAACAGACTTAAAAAGAGGCAAACGGAGGCAAGCAGAGTGAAACAGAGGCAAACAGAGTGAAACAGAGGCAAACAGAGGCATACAGTGGCAAACAGAGGCAAATAGAGTTAACCAGACTTAAACAGAGGCAAACAGGGTTAAACAGACTTAAACTGAGACAAACAGAGGCAAACAGAGAGAAACAGAGGCAAACAGAGGCAAACAGAGGCAAACAGTGGCAAACAGAGGCAAACATAGGCAAACAGAGGTTAAACAGACTTAAACAGAGGCAAACAGGGTTAAACAGACTTAAACTGAGACAAACAGAGGCAAACAGAGTGAATCAGAGGCAAACAGAGTGAAACAGAGGCAAACAGAGTGAAAAAGAGGCAAATAAACTGAAACAGAGGCAAGCAGACTTAAACAGAGGCAAACAGACTTAAACAGAGGCAAACAGAATTAAACAGAGGCAAACAGATTTAAAAAGAGGCAAACAGAGTGAAATAGAGGCAAACAGAGTGAAACAGAGGCAAGCAGAGTGAAACAGAGGCAAACAGAGGCAAACAGAGGAAAACAGAGGCAAACAGAGGCAAACAGAGGCAAACAGTGGCAAACAGAGGCAAACAGAGGCAAACAGAGTTAAACAGACTTAAACAGCGGCAAACAGGGTTAAACAGACTTAAACTGAGACAAACAGAGGCAAACAGACTGAAACAGAGGCAAACAGAGTGAAACAGAGGCAAACATGGGTGAAACAGAGGCAAACAGACTGAAACAGAGGCAAACAGAGGCAAACAGAGGCAAACAGTGGCAAACAGAGGCAAACATAGGCAAACAGAGTTAAACAGACTTGAATAGAGGCAAACAGGGTTAAACAGGACTTAAACTGAGAAAAACAGAGGCAAACAGAGTGAAACAGAGGCAAACAGAGTGAAACAGAGGCAAACAGAATTAAACAGAGGCAAACAGAATTAAACAGAGGCAAACAGATTTGAAAAGAATCAAACAGAGTGAAATAGAGGCAATCAGAGTGAAACAGAGGCAAACAGAGTGAAACAGAGGCAAAGAGAGTTAAACCGACTTAAACAGAGGCAAACAGGGTTAAACAGACTTAAACTGAGAGAAACAGAGGCAAACAGAGTGAAACAGAGGCAAACAGAGTGAAACAGAGGCAAACAGCGGCAAACAGAGATAAACAGAGGCAAACAGAGGCTAACAGTGGCAAACAGAGGCAAACAGAGGCAAACAGAGTTAAACAGACTTAAACAGAGGCAAACAGTTTTAAACAGACTTAAACTGAGACAAACAGAGGCAAACAAAGTGAAACAGAGGCAAACAGATTGAAACAGAGGCAAACAGAGTGAAACAGAGGCAAACAGACTGAAACAGATATAAACAGACTTAAAAAGAGGCAAACGGAGGCAAGCAGAGTGAAACAGAGGCAAACAGAGTGAAACAGAGGCAAACAGAGGCATACAGTGGCAAACAGAGGCAAACAGAGGCAAATAGAGTTAACCAGACTTAAACAGAGGCAAACAGGGTTAAACAGACTTAAACTGAGACAAACAGAGGCAAACAGAGAGAAACAGAGGCAAACAGAGTGAAACAGAGGCAAACAGAGTGAAACAGAAACAAACAGAGTGAAACAGAGGCAAAAAGACTGAAACAGATTTAAGCAGACTTAAAAAGAGGCAAACGGAGGCAAGCAGAGTGAAAAAGAGGCAAACAGAGTGAAACAGAGGCAAACAGAGTGAAACAGAGGCAAACAGAGGCAAACAGAGGCAAACAGAGGAAAACAGAGGCAAACAGAGGCAAACAGAGGCAAACAGTGGCAAACAGAGGCAAACAGAGGCAAACAGAGTTAAACAGACTTAAACAGAGGCAAACAGGGTTAAACAGACTTAAACTGAGACAAACAGAGGCAAACAGAGTGAAACAGAGGCAAACAGAGTGAAACAGAGGCAAACATGGGTGAAACAGAGGCAAACAGACTGAAACAGAGGCAAACAGAGGCAAACAGAGGCAAACAGTGGCAAACAGAGGCAAACATAGGCAAACAGAGTTAAACAGACTTAAACAGAGGCAAACAGGGTTAAACAGACTTAAACTGAGACAAACAGAGGCAAACAGAGTGAATCAGAGGCAAACAGAGTGAAACAGAGGCAAACAGAGTGAAAAAGAGGCAAATAAACTGAAACAGAGGCAAGCAGACTTAAACAGAGGCAAACAGACTTAAACAGAGGCAAACAGAATTAAACAGAGGCAAACAGATTTAAAAAGAGGCAAACAGAGTGAAATAGAGGCAAACAGAGTGAAACAGAGGCAAGCAGAGTGAAACAGAGGCAAACAGAGGCAAACAGAGGAAAACAGAGGCAAACAGAGGCAAACAGAGGCAAACAGTGGCAAACAGAGGCAAACAGAGGCAAACAGAGTTAAACAGACTTAAACAGCGGCAAACAGGGTTAAACAGACTTAAACTGAGACAAACAGAGGCAAACAGACTGAAACAGAGGCAAACAGAGTGAAACAGAGGCAAACATGGGTGAAACAGAGGCAAACAGACTGAAACAGAGGCAAACAGAGGCAAACAGAGGCAAACAGTGGCAAACAGAGGCAAACATAGGCAAACAGAGTTAAACAGACTTGAATAGAGGCAAACAGGGTTAAACAGACTTAAACTGAGAAAAACAGAGGCAAACAGAGTGAAACAGAGGCAAACAGAGTGAAACAGAGGCAAACAGAATTAAACAGAGGCAAACAGATTTGAAAAGAATCAAACAGAGTGAAATAGAGGCAATCAGAGTGAAACAGAGGCAAACAGAGTGAAACAGAGGCAAAGAGAGTTAAACCGACTTAAACAGAGGCAAACAGGGTTAAACAGACTTAAACTGAGAGAAACAGAGGCAAACAGAGTGAAACAGAGGCAAACAGAGTGAATCAGAGGCAAACAGACTTAAACAGAAGCAAGCAGACTTAAACAGAGGCAAACAGACTTAAACAGAGGCAAACAGAATTAAACAGAGGCAAACAGAATTAAACGGAGGCAAACAGATTTAAACAGAGGCAAACAGACTGAAACAGAATTAAGCCAACTTAAACAGAGGCAAACAGAGTGAAACAGAGGCAAACAGAGTGAAGCAGAGGCAAACAGAGTGAAACAGAGTCAAACAGATTGCAACAGAGGCATGCTGAGTGAAACTTAGGCAAGCAGACTTAAACAGAGTCAAACAGAGTGATACAGAGGCAAACAGACTTAAACAGAGGCAAGCAGACTTAAACAGAGGCAAACAGACTTAAACAGAGGTAAACAGAATTAAACAGTGGCAAACAGATTTAAACAGAGGCAAACAGACTTAAACAGAGGCAAACTGATTTAAACAGAGGCAAAAAGACTTAAACAGAGGCAAACGGACTTAAACAGAGGGAAACAGACTTAAACAGAGGCAAACAGAGGCAAACAGTGGCAAACAGAGGCAAACAGAGGCAACAAGAGTTAAACAGACTTAAACAGAGGCAAACAGAGAAAAACAGAGGCAAACAGAGGCAAACAGAGGCAAAAGTGGCAAACAGAGGCAAACAGAGGCAAACAGAGTGAAACAGAGGCAGACAGATTGCAACAAAGGCAAACAGAATGAAACAGAGGCAAACAGACTTAAACAGAGTGAAACAGAGTGAAACAGAGGCAAACAGACTTAAACAGAGGCAAGCAGACTTATACAGAGGCAAACAGACTTAAGCAGAGTCAAACAGAGTGAAACAGAGGCAAACAGACTGAAACAGAGGCAAGCAGACTTAAACAGAGGCAAACAGACTTAAACAGAGGCAAACAGATTTAGACAGAGGCAAAAAGACTTAAACAGAGGCAAACAGACTTAAACAGAGGGAAACAGACTTAAACAGAAGCAAACAGAGGCAAACGGAGGCAAACAGAGGCAACAAGAGTTAAACAGACTTAAACAGTGGCAAACAGAGAAAAACAGAGGCAAACAGAGGCAAACAGAGGCATACAGTGGCAAACAGAGGCAAACAGAGGCAAACAGAGTTAACCAGACTTAAACAGAGGCAAACAGGGTTAAACAGACTTAAACTGAGACAAACAGAGGCAAACAGAGTGAATCAGAGGCAAACAGAGTGAAACAGAGGCAAACAGAGTGAAACAGAGGCAAACAGACTTAAACAGAGGCAAACAGAATTAAACAGAGGCAAACAGATTTAAAAAGAGGCAAACAGAGTGAAATAGAGGCAAACAGAGTGAAACAGAGGCAAACAGAGTGAAACAGAGGCAAACAGAGTTAAACCGACTTAAACAGAGGCAAACAGGGTTAAACAGACTTAAACTGAGAGAAACAGAGGCAAACAGAGTGAAACAGAGGCAAACAGAGTGAAACAGAGGCAAACAGAGTGAATCAGAGGCAAACAGACTTAAACAGAAGCAAGCAGACTTAAACAGAGGCAAACAGACTTAAACAGAGGCAAACAGAATTAAACAGAGGCAAACAGAATTAAACGGAGGCAAACAGATTTAAACAGAGGCAAACAGACTGAAACAGAATTAAGCAAACTTAAACAGAGGCAAACAGATTGAAACAGAGGCAAACAGAGTGAAGCAGAGGCAAACAGAGTGAAACAGAGTCAAACAGATTGCAACAGAGGCATGCTGAGTGAAACTGAGGCAAGCAGACTTAAACAGAGTCAAACAGAGTGATACAGAGGCAAACAGACTTAAACAGAGGCAAGCAGACTTAAACAGAGGCAAACAGACTTAAACAGAGGTAAACAGAATTAAACAGTGGCAAACAGATTTAAACAGAGGCAAACAGACTTAAACAGAGGCAAACCAGATTTAAACAGAGGCAAAAAGACTTAAACAGAGGCAAACGGACTTAAACAGAGGGAAACAGACTTAAACAGAGGCAAACAGAGGCAAACAGAGGCAAACAGTGGCAAACAGAGGCAAACAGAGGCAAACAGACTGAAACAGATTTAAACAGACTTAAAAAGAGGCAAACGGAGGCAAGCAGAGTGAAACAGAGGCAAACAGAGTGAAACAGAGGCAAACAGAGGCATACAGTGGCAAACAGAGGCAAATAGAGTTAACCAGACTTAAACAGAGGCAAACAGGGTTAAACAGACTTAAACTGAGACAAACAGAGGCAAACAGAGAGAAACAGAGGCAAACAGAGTGAAACAGAGGCAAACAGAGTGAAACAGAAACAAACAGACTGAAACAGAGGCAAAAAGACTGAAACAGATTTAAGCAGACTTAAAAAGAGGCAAACGGAGGCAAGCAGAGTGAAAAAGAGGCAAACAGAGTGAAACAGAGGCAAACAGAGTGAAACAGAGGCAAACAGAGGCAAACAGAGGCAAACAGAGGAAAACAGAGGCAAACAGAGGCAAACAGAGGCAAACAGTGGCAAACAGAGGCAAACAGAGGCAAACAGAGTTAAACAGACTTAAACAGAGGCAAACAGGGTTAAACAGACTTAAACTGAGACAAACAGAGGCAAACAGAGTGAAACAGAGGCAAACAGAGTGAAACAGAGGCAAACATGGGTGAAACAGAGGCAAACAGACTGAAACAGAGGCAAACAGAGGCAAACAGAGGCAAACAGTGGCAAACAGAGGCAAACATAGGCAAGCAGAGTTAAACAGACTTAAACAGAGGCAAACAGGGTTAAACAGACTTAAAACTGAGACAAACAGAGGCAAACAGAGTGAATCAGAGGCAAACAGAGTGAAACAGAGGCAAACAGAGTGAAACAGAGGCAAATAAACTGAAACAGAGGCAAGCAGACTTAAACAGAGGCAAACAGACTTAAACAGAGGCAAACAGAATTAAACAGAGGCAAACAGATTTAAAAAGAGGCAAACAGAGTGAAATAGGGGGCAAACAGAGTGAAACAGAGGCAAGCAGAGTGAAACAGAGGCAAACAGAGGCAAACAGAGGAAAACAGAGGCAAACAGAGGCAAACAGAGGCAAACAGTGGCAAACAGAGGCAAACAGAGGCAAACAGAGCTAAACAGACTTAAACAGAGGCAAACAGGGGTTAAACAGACTTAAACTGAGACAAACAGAGGCAAACAGACTGAAACAGAGGCAAACAGAGTGAAACAGAGGCAAACATGGGTGAAACAGAGGCAAACAGACTGAAACAGAGGCAAACAGAGGCAAACAGAGGCAAACAGTGGCAAACAGAGGCAAACATAGGCAAACAGAGTTAAACAGACTTGAACAGAGGCAAACAGGGTTAAACAGACTTAAACTGAGACAAACAGAGGCAAACAGAGTGAAACAGAGGCAAACAGAGTGAAACAGAGGCAAACAGAGTGAAACAGAGGCAAACAGACTTAAACAGAGGCAAACAGAATTAAACAGAGGCAAACAGATTTAAAAAGAGGCAAACAGAGTGAAATAGAGGCAATCAGAGTGAAACAGAGGCAAACAGAGTGAAACAGAGGCAAAGAGAGTTAAACCGACTTAAACAGAGGCAAACAGGGTTAAACAGACTTAAACTGAGAGAAACAGAGGCAAACAGAGTGAAACAGAGGCAAACAGAGTGAATCAGAGGCAAACAGACTTAAACAGAAGCAAGCAGACTTAAACAGAGGCAAACAGACTTAAACAGAGGCAAACAGAATTAAACAGAGGCAAACAGAATTAAACGGAGGCAAACAGATTTAAACAGAGGCAAACAGACTGAAACAGAATTAAGCCAACTTAAACAGAGGCAAACAGAGTGAAACAGAGGCAAACAGAGTGAAGCAGAGGCAAACAGAGTGAAACAGAGTCAAACAGATTGCAACAGAGGCATGCTGAGTGAAACTGAGGCAAGCAGACTTAAACAGAGTCAAACAGAGTGATACAGAGGCAAACAGACTTAAACAGAGGCAAGCAGACTTAAACAGAGGCAAACAGACTTAAACAGAGGTAAACAGAATTAAACAGTGGCAAACAGATTTAAACAGAGGCAAACAGACTTAAACAGAGGCAAACAGATTTAAACAGAGGCAAAAAGACTTAAACAGAGGCAAACGGACTTAAACAGAGGGAAACAGACTTAAACAGAGGCAAACAGAGGCAAACAGTGGCAAACAGAGGCAAACAGAGGCAACAAGAGTTAAACAGACTTAAACAGAGGCAAACAGAGAAAAACAGAGGCAAACAGAGGCAAACAGAGGCAAAAAGTGGCAAACAGAGGCAAACAGAGGCAAACAGAGTGAAACAGAGGCAAACAGATTGCAACAAAGGCAAACAGAATGAAACAGAGGCAAACAGACTTAAACAGAGTGAAACAGAGTGAAACAGAGGCAAACAGACTTAAACAGAGGCAAGCAGACTTATACAGAGGCAAACAGACTTAAGCAGAGTCAAACAGAGTGAAACAGAGGCAAACAGACTGAAACAGAGGCAAGCAGACTTAAACAGAGGCAAACAGACTTAAACAGAGGCAAACAGATTTAGACAGAGGCAAAAAGACTTAAACAGAGGCAAACAGACTTAAACAGAGGGAAACAGAGTTAAACAGAAGCAAACAGAGGCAAACGGAGGCAAACAGAGGCAACAAGAGTTAAACAGACTTAAACAGTGGCAAACAGAGAAAAACAGAGGCAAACAGAGGCAAACAGAGGCATACAGTGGCAAACAGAGGCAAACAGAGGCAAACAGAGTTAACCAGACTTAAACAGAGGCAAACAGGGTTAAACAGACTTAAACTGAGACAAACAGAGGCAAACAGAGTGAATCAGAGGCAAACAGAGTGAAACAGAGGCAAACAGAGTGAAACAGAGGCAAACAGACTTAAACAGAGGCAAACAGAATTAAACAGAGGCAAACAGATTTAAAAAGAGGCAAACAGAGTGAAATAGAGGCAAACAGAGTGAAACAGAGGCAAACAGAGTGAAACAGAGGCAAACAGAGTTAAACCGACTTAAACAGAGGCAAACAGGGTTTAAACAGACTTACACTTAGAGAAACAGAGGCAAACAGAGTGAAACAGAGGCAAACAGAGTGAAACAGAGGCAAACAGAGTGAATCAGAGGCAAACAGGACTTAAACAGAAGCAAGCAGACTTAAACAGAGGCAAACAGACTTAAACAGAGGCAAACAGAATTAAACAGAGGCAAACAGAATTAAACGGAGGCAAACAGATTTAAACAGAGGCAAACAGACTGAAACAGAATTAAGCAAACTTAAACAGAGGCAAACAGATTGAAACAGAGGCAAACAGAGTGAAGCAGAGGCAAACAGAGTGAAACAGAGTCAAACAGATTGCAACAGAGGCATGCTGAGTGAAACTGAGGCAAGCAGACTTAAACAGAGTCAAACAGAGTGATACAGAGGCAAACAGACTTAAACAGAGGCAAGCAGACTTAAACAGAGGCAAACAGACTTAAACAGAGGTAAACAGAATTAAACAGTGGCAAACAGATTTAAACAGAGGCAAACAGACTTAAACAGAGGCAAACAGATTTAAACAGAGGCAAAAAGACTTAAACAGAGGCAAACGGACTTAAACAGAGGGAAACAGACTTAAACAGAGGCAAACAGAGGCAAACAGAGGCAAACAGTGGCAAACAGAGGCAAACAGAGGCAACAAGAGTTTAAACAGACTTAAACAGAGGCAAAAAGAGAAAAACAGAGGCAAACAGAGGCAAACAGAGGCTAAAAGTGGCAAACAGAGGCAAACAGAGGCAAACAGAGTGAAACAGAGGCAAACAGATTGCAACAAAGGCAAACAGAATGAAACAGAGGCAAACAGACTTAAACAGAGTGAAACAGAGGCAAACAGACTTAAACAGAGGCAAGCAGACTTATACAGAGGCAAACAGACTTAAGCAGAGTCAAACAGAGTGAAACAGAGGCAAACAGACTGAAACAGAGGCAAGCAGACTTAAACAGAGGCAAACAGACTTAAACAGAGGCAAACAGATTTAGACAGAGGCAAAAAGACTTAAACAGAGGCAAACAGACTTAAACAGAGGGAAACAGACTTAAACAGAAGCAAACAGAGGCAAACGGAGGCAAAC
>JANJGN010004656.1:0-31292 GCA_026770705.1 Isurus oxyrinchus
ACCTTGGAAAATCTGCTGCTGCCACACTCAGATATCCAGTCAGTCAGTGTGTGTGATTCCCCTCCCCATACCTCTCGCCGGCTCCTCTCCTGCGGAAATCCTCATCCCGGCCTTTTGTCAGCTTCAGGTTTGACTATTCCAACATTCCCTGGCCAACTTCCCATCTTCTACTCTGTGTGAATTTCTGTTTAAACTCTGCTACCCGGCATCCTAACTCCCAGTCAGCCATCATCTCCCATGTCGCTGAGCTACATTAGTTTACAGCCCAGCACGGTCCCGATTTTAAAATTCTCATCCTCACCCTCTGTGGGGAAGCTTCCGGAATCAATTATTGGGGTCAGACTGACAGTCGCTGAGAGTAATCGGATCAGAGAGAGGCCCAAAAGATTTAGTTAAATCGCTCACTAATCCAGATTGAGTTAGATCCCCCCCCACTACAGCAGCAGCTACTCCGCTGGGAATCTCCACACACGGAGGGATTTATTCATTCAGGCACTGTATGTGTCCCATTGTCAAGAACTAATTCTGTGAATTTGATGCTTACCAGTGTGAAAGTGAACCTACAAACTCTAATCAAACACCCCCAGGACAGGTACAGCACGGGGTTAGATACAGAGTAAAGCTCCCTCTACACTGTCCATCAAACACTCCCAGGACAGGTACAGCACACGGTTAGATACAGAGTAAATCTCCCTCTACACTGTCCCCATCAAACACTCCCAGGACAGGTACAGCACGGGGTTAGATACAGAGTAAAGCTCCCTCTACACTGTCCCCATCAAACACTCCCAGGACAGGTACAGCACAGGGTTAGATACAGAGTAAAGCTCCCTCTACACTGTCCCCATTAAACACTCCCAGGACAGGTACAGCACGGGGTTAGATACAGAGTAAAGCTCCCTCTACACTGTCCCCATCAAACACTCCCAGGACAGGTACAGCATGGGGTTAGATACAGAGTAAATCTCCCTCTACACTGTCCCCATCAAACACTCCCAGGACAGGTACAGCACGGGGTTAGATACAGAGTAAAGCTCCCTATACACTGGCCCATCAATCACGCCCAGGACAGGTACAGCACGGGGTTAGATACAGAGTAAAGCTCCCTCTACACTGTCCCCATCAAACACTCCCAGGACAGCTACAGCACGGGGTTAGATACAGAGTAAATCTCCTTTGGGATGTGACCCCCCCTGTTTAGCCTCCAAGCTCTGACAGGTTTGACGGTTTCTCTCTCTCTCCCTCAGGTACTCCAATGCTTACCTCTTCCACCTGGTGTACAAAGCCAACCCGGTGATGAGCAGACAGCAGCCTCCCCCCACCCCACAGGCAGCCAGTGATCCACTCAGCACCCCACCCGAAGAAATCCTGGACTGCAGCCGCAGAAAGAAGGATAAGAAGCGGAACAACCTTCGCCGTCGGAAGTGAATCGTTTCCTTATGAAACGGGTTTAATTACTGATCACTGCAATGGGACAGGGAGTTTCCATTAAAAAACAGTTTTAGACTTTCCAAATCACAGCTTATTTCATTCACCCTAACACTCGAGCAGAATCAGGATTTGATTAACTTTATGGCAGCAATTTGTTTCCCTGATTAACCTCACCGGGAGTCTTTCAGAGCCTGAGTTGAACCCCACAACTCGAGCAAACGCAGCACCCTGTAATAGCCTGTCCACCCCCCCCCCCACCCTCTAAGCCCAGCCCAGCTCCCCCCCCCCCGATACCCTGATCCTGTGTCTAATCCCTTGTGGCCAGGGATTATCAATCCCCTTGCGCAGTGTAACAGTGGCAGTGACATTTCCAGGAACACTTCTGCACCGACACTCCCTCTTTGAAAGCTCTCAACCCCCTTGCAGCACAAGGAAGATACACTTTGTGATTTGATCGTCAGGATCAGGGGATTCAGTTCAGGCACCAGCCTCTACCTCAGGCCCCATCCACCAGAAAAAGCTGAAATCTTCACTGAAAAGAGGACTCCCCCCTGGTCCTGAGCGTAACCACTGAGTCCAGCTCCAATAACTGAGTGTGTGCATTGTGTGCGCACACATGCGAGTGTGTGCGTGACTGAGAGTGTATGCACGTATGTCTGTGTGTGTATGTGTGAGAGTGAGTGTATGTGAGTATGTACGGGAGTGTGTTGAGTGTGTGACAGTAAGTGTGAGTGTTTGTGAGTGAGTGCATACAAGTATGTGTGTGTTAACTGTGTGTGTGTACAGGTATCTGTGTGTTGGGTGAGTGTGTGCATGTGAGTGTGTGTGTTTGCATGTGTGTGAGTGTGAGTATGTGAGTGTATACAGTGTAGGCTATGTGTTGAGTGTGTGTGTGTGAATGCGTGAATGTGTGTATGAGTGTGTGTGAATCTGTCCCCGTGTGAGTGTGTGCATGAATGTGTGTGCATGTGAGTGTGTGTGCATGTGAGTGTGTGTGAATGTGTCCCTGTGTGAGTGTGTGCATGAATGTGTGTGCATGTGAGTGTGTGTGTGCACGTTACTGTATGCATGAGTGTGTGTGAATGTGTCCCTGTGTGAGTGTGTGCATGAATGTGTGTGCATGTGAGTGTGTGTGCACATGAGTGTGTGTGTGCACGTTACTGTGTGCTTGTGCATATGAGCATATGAATGTGAAATTGTGGGTACATGTGTGTACATACAGGCACGTGCTGAGCGAGTGTGTGCGTGTGAATATGTGTGTGGGAATGCATTTGTGTGTGTGTGTGTGTGTGTGAGTGCGCAAGAGTGTGGGTGCGTGCATGTAAATCTGCGTACAGGTAGGTGTTGAATAAGTGTGTGTATTGTGTACATGACTATGTGCCTCACCATGTGCCGGTAAGTTACTGACTGACCCCTCTCACTCCTGGTGTAATAATGGAGTCTAGCCAGTGAATAAGGGACCTCATCCCTGTGAGATCCTGCTCCATCTATGACCCGGGGATTAGGAGACACTCAATAACGTGAGGCACTTGCTGAGTTTCAATGCACTGGTCCCTTGATGTTGACCATATTCCTGAGCCGCCGGAATGGCTGGACAGGGCTCTCTATTGTCCCTGCGCTCTTCTCGACAGTACATTGGTTTCTATTTCACCGATATCCAGAGCAGAACACAGTTTCCAGAACCCACTGACATATCTCAATGAGTACAGCATTTCAAACCTCAATCTCCTGTCCACAGTAAACTGACCATTAATCAATCAACCCCAGTCCCGTGTGTATATCACCCCCAGTCCCCATGTGTATATCACCCCCAGTCCCCGTGTGTATATCACCCCCAGTCCCCGTGTGTATATCACCCCCAGTCCCCGTGTGTATATCACCCCCAGTCCCCATGTGTATATCACCCCCAGTCCCCATGTGTATATCACCCCCAGTCCCCGTGTGTATATCACCCCCAGTCCCCATGTGTATATCACCCCCAGTCCCCGTGTGTATATCACCCCAAGTCCCATGTGTATATTACCCCCAGTCCCCGTGTGTATATCACCCCCAGTCCCCATATGTATATCACCCCCAGTCCCTGTGTGTATATCACCCCCAGTCCCCGTGTGTATATCACCCCCAGTACCCATGTGTATATCACCCCCAGTCCCCGTGTGTATATCACCCCCAGTCTCCGTGTGTATATCACCCCCAGTCCCCGTGTGTATATCACCCCCTGTCCCGTATGTATATCACTCACTGTTCCTGTGTGTATATCACCCCCAGTCCCCATGTGTATATCACCCCCAGTCCCCGTGTGTATATCACCCCCAGTCCCCATGTGTATATCACCCCCAGTCCCCATGTGTATATCACTCCCAGTCCCCATGTGTATATCACCCCCAGTCCCCGTGTGTATGTCACCCACTGTCCCCGTGTGTATATCACCCCCCTGTCCCATGTGTTTTTCACTCCCAGTCCCATGTGTATATCACCCCCAGTCCCGTGTGTATATCACCCCCGTCCCGTATGTATATCGCCCCCTGTCCCCGTGTGTATATCACACACAGTCCTGTGTGTATATCACTCACTGTTCCCATGTGTATATCACCCCCTGTCCCATATGTATATCACCCCCCTGTCCCAATGTGTATATCACCCACAGTCCCGTGTGTATATCACTCACTGTTCCCGTATGTATATCACCCCCCTGTCCCCGTGTGTATATCACCCCAGTCCCCGTGTGTATATCACCCCAGTCCCTGTGTGTATATCACCCCCCTGTCCCCGTGTATATATCACCCCCAGTCCCCGTGTGTATATCACTCACTGTTCCCATGTGTATATCACCCCCTGTCCCGTATGTATATCACCCCCTGTCCCCGTGTGTATATCACTCACTGTTCCTGTGTGTATATCACCCCCTGTCCCCGTGTGTATATCACCCCAGTCCCCATGTGTATATCACCCCAGTCCCCATGTGTATATCACCCCCAGTCCCGTGTGTTTTTCACTCCCAGTTCCATTTGTATATCACCCCCAGTCCCGTATCTCATCCCCAGTCCCCGTGTGTATATCATCCCCAGTCCCATTATTTATTATCCCCTGTCCCGTATGTATATCACCCCCCTGTCCCATGTGTATATCACTCCCAATCCCATGAGTATATCACCCCCAGTCCCATGTGTATATTATCCCCAGTCCACAGTAAACTGATCTTCCTTAATCAATCACCTCTATTCCCATATGTATATCACACACTGTCCCCTTGTGTATATCACCCCCAGTCAACGTGTGTATATCACCCCCAGTCAACGTGGGTATATCACCCACAGTCAACGTGTGTATATCACACCCAGTCCCAGTGTGTATATCACCCCCTGTCCCCATGTGTATATCACCAGCAGTCCCCGTGTGTATATCAGTCCCAGTCCCGTGTGTATATCACTCGCTGTTCCCGTGTGTATATCACCCCCTGTCCCCATGTGTATCTCAACTCAGTCCCCATGTGTATCTCACCCCAGTCCCCGTGTGTATATCACCCGCAGTCCCCATGTGCATTTCACCCCCAGTCCCCGTGTGTATATCACCCACTGTCCCATGTGTATATCACCCCCAGTCCCGTGTGTTTTTCACTCCCAGTCCCATGTGTACATCACCCCCAGTCCCGTGTGTATATCACCCACTGTCCCCGTGTGTATATCACCCCCCTGTCCCGTATGCATATCGCCCCCTGTCCCCGTGTGTATATCACCCACAGTCCCGTGTGTATATCGCCCCCTGTCCCCGTGTGTATATCACCCACAGTCCCGTGTGTATATCACTCACTATTCCCGTGTGTATATCACCCCCTGTCCCTGTCTGTATATCACCCCCAGTCCCGTGTGTATATCACTCACTGTTGCCGTATGTATTATCACCCCCTGTCCCCGTGTGTATATCACCGCAGTCCCCGTGTGTATATCACCCCAGTCCCCCTGTGTATATCACCCCCAGTCCCCGTGTGTATATCACTCACTGTTCCCGTGTGTATATCACCCCCTGTCCCGTATGTATATCACCCCCTGTCCCCGTGTGTATATCACTCACTGTTCCCGTGTGTACATCACCCCCTGTCCCATATGTATATCACCCCCTGTCCCCGTGTGTATATCACCCACAGTCCCGTGTGTATATCACTCACTGTTCCCGTATGTATATTACCCCCTGTCCCCGTGTGTATATCACCCCAGTCCCCGTGTGTATATCACCCCAGTCCCTGTGTGTATATCACCCCCTGTCCCCGTGTATATATCACCCCCAGTCCCCGTGTGTATATCACTCACTGTTCCAGTGTGTATATCACCCCCTGTCCCGTATGTATATCACCCCCTGTCCCCGTGTGTATATCACTCACTGTTCCTGTGTGTATATCACCCCCTGTCCCCGTGTGTATATCACCCCAGTCCCCATGTGTATATCACCCCCAGTCCCGTGTGTTTTTCACTCCCAGTTCCATATGTATATCACCCCCAGTCCCGTGTGTATAACACCCACAGTCCCGTATCTCATCCCCAGTCCCTGTGTGTATATCATCCCCAGTCCCATTATTTATTATCCCCTGTCCCGTATGTATATCACCCCCTGTCCCATGTGTATATCACTCCCAATCCCATGAGTATATCACCCCCAGTCCCATGTGTATATTATCCCCAGTCCACAGTAAACTGACCTTCCTTAATCAATCACCTCTATTCCCATATGTATATCACACACTGTCCCCTTGTGTATATCACCCCCAGTCAACATGTGTATATCACCCCCAGTCAATGTGTGTATATCACCCCCAGTCAACGTGTGTATATCACACCCAGTCCCAGTGTGCATATCACCCCCTGTCCCCATGCGTATATCACCAGCAGTCCCCGTGTGTATATCAGTCCCAGTCCCGTGTGTATATCGCCCCCCAGTCCCGTGTGTATATCATTCGCTGTTCCCGTGTGTATATCACCCCCTGTCCCCGTGTGTATCTCAACCCAGTCCCCGTGTGTATCTCACCCCAGTCCCCGTGTGTATATCACCCGCAGTCCCCGTGTGTATTTCACCCCCAGTCCCCGTGTGTATATCACCCACTGTCCCATGTGTATATCACCCCCAGTCCCGTGTGTATATCACCCACTGTCCCCGTGTGTATATCACCCCCTGTCCCGTATGTCTATCGCCCCCTGTCCCCGTGTGTATATCACCCACAGTCCCGTGTGTATATCGCCCCCTGTCCCCGTGTGTATATCACCCACAGTCCTGTGTGTATATCACTCACTATTCCCGTGTGTATATCACCCCCTGTCCCGTATGTATATCACCCCCTGTCCCTGTGTGTATATCACCCCCAGTCCCGTGTGTATATCACTCACTGTTGCCGTATGTATTATCACCCCCCTGTCCCCGTGTGTATAACACCCACAGTCCCGTATCTCATCCCCAGTCCCCGTGTGTATATCATCCCCAGTCCCATTATTTATTATCCCCTGTCCCGTATGTATATCACCCCCTGTCCCATGTGTATATCACTCCCAATCCCATGAGTATATCACCCCCAGTCCCATGTGTATATTATCCCCAGTCCACAGTAAACTGACCTTCCTTAATCAATCACCTCTATTCCCATATGTATATCACACACTGTCCCCTTGTGTATATCACCCCCAGTCAACGTGTGTATATCACCCCCAGTCAACGTGTGTATATCACCCCCAGTCAACGTGTGTATATCACACCCAGTCCCAGTGTGTATATCACCCCCTGTCCCCATGTGTATATCACCAGCAGTCCCCGTGTGTATATCAGTCCCAGTCCCATGTGTATATCACTCGCTGTTCCCGTGTGTATATCACCCCCTGTCCCCGTGTGTATCTCAACTCAGTCCCCGTGTGTATCTCACCCCAGTCCCCGTGTGTATATCACCCGCAGTCCCCGTGTGTATTTCACCCCCAGTCCCCGTGTGTATATCACCCACTGTCCCATGTGTATATCACCCCCAGTCCCGTGTGTATATCACCCACTGTCCCCGTGTGTATATCACCCCCTGTCCCGTATGCATATCGCCCACAGTCCCATGTGTATATCGCCCCCTGTCCCCGTGTGTATATCACCCACAGTCCTGTGTATATATCACTCACTATTCCCGTGTGTATATCACCCCCTGTCCCGTATGTATATCACCCCCTGTCCCTGTGTGTATATCACCCCCAGTCCCGTGTGTATATCACTCACTGTTGCCGTATGTATTATCACCCCCTGTCCCCGTGTGTATATCACCCCAGTCCCCGTGTGTATATCACCCCAGTCCCCCTGTGTATATCACCCCCAGTCCCCGTGTGTATATCACTCACTGTTCCCGTGTGTATATCACCTCCTGTCCCGTATGTATATCACCCCCTCTCCCCGTGTGTATATCACTCACTGTTCCTGTGTGTATATCACCCCCTGTACCCGTGTGTATATCACCCCAGTCCCCATGTGTATATCACCCCAGTCCCCATGTGTATATCACCCCCAGTCCCATGTGTATATTATCCCCTGTCCCCATGTGTATATCACCCCCAGTCCCGTATGTATATCACCCCCAGTCCCATGTGTATATTATCCCCTGTCCCCGTGTGTATATCACCTCCAGTCCCGTGTGTATATCATCCCCAGTCCCATTGTATATTATCCCCTATCCCCATGTGTATATCACCCCCAATCCCATGTATATATTTTCCCCTGTTCCCGTGTGTATATCACCCCCAGTCCTATGTGTATATTATCCCCTGTGCCCGTGTGTATATCACCCCCATATCTGTATGTATATCACCCCCAGTTCCGTGTGTATATCATCCCCCGTCCCATGTGTATTTCACCCCCTGTCCCATGTGTATATTATCCCCTGTCCCCGTGTGTTTATCACCCCCAGTCCCATGTGTATATTATCCCTTGTCCCCATGTGTATATCACCCCCAGTCCCGTATGTATATCACCCCAGTCCCATGTGTATATCACCCCCAGTCCCATGTGTATTTAACCCCAGTCCCGTGTGTATATTATTCCCTCTCCCCGTGTGTATATTACCCCCAGTCCTGTATATATATAACCCCCAGTCCCGTGTGTATCTCACCCTCAGTCCCGTGTGTATCTCATCCCCAGTCCCCGTGTGTATATCACCCCCCAGTCCCATGTGTATATTATCCCCTGTCCCCGTTTGTATATCACCCCCAGTCCCATGTGTATATTATCTCCTGTCCCCGTGTGTATATCACCCCCAGTCCCGTGTGTATATCATCCCCAGTCCCATTGTATATTATCCCCTATCCCCATGTGTATATCACCCCCAGTCCCATGTGTATATTTTCCCCTGTTCCCGTGTGTATATCACCCCCAGTCCCATGTGTATATTATCCCCTGTGCCCGTGTGTATATCACCCCCAGACCTGTATGTATATCACCCCCAGTTCCGTGTGTATATCATCCCCCGTCCCATGTGTATTTCACCCCCTGTCCCATGTGTATATTATCCCCTGTCCCCGTGTGTTTATCACCCCCAGTCCCATGTGTATATTATCCCCTATCCCTGTGTGTATATCACCCCCAGTCCCATGCGTATATTATCCCCTGTCCCCGTGTGTATATCACCCCCAGTCCCGTATGTATATCACCCCCAGTTCTGTGTATATACCACCCCCAGTGCCCGTGTGTATATCACCTCCAGTCCCGTGTGTGTATCACCCACTGTCCCCGTGTGTATTTCACCCCCAGTCCCATTCTATATTATCCCCTGTCCCCATGTGTATATCACCACCCAGTCCCATGTGTTTATCACCCCCTATCCCATGTGTATATCAGCCCCAGTCCCATGTGTATATTATCCCCTGTCCCCGTGTGTATATCACCCCCAGTCCCGTGTGTATAACACCCCCTGTCCCATGTGTATTTCACCCTCAGATCCATATGTATATCACCCCCTGTCCCATGTATATATTATCCCTTGTCCCCGTGTGTGTATCACCCCCAGTCCCGTCTGTATCTCACCCCCAGTCCCCATATGTATATCACCATCTGTCCCCATGTGTATATCAGCCCCAGTCCCGTGTGTATATCATCCCATGTCCCATTGTATATTATCCCCTGTCCCCATGTGTATATCACCCCCAGTCCCGTGTGTATATCACCCCAGTCCCATGTGTATATCACCCCCAGTACCGTGTGTATATTATTCCCTGTCCCCGTGTGTATATTACCCCCAGTCCCGTATGTATATAACCCACAGTCCCGTGTGTATCTGACCCCCAGTCCCATGTGTATACCATCCCCAGTCCCATTGTACATTATGCCCTGTCCCCGTGTGTATATCACTCCCAGTCCCGTGTGTATATCATCCCAGTCCCTTGTGTATATCACCCCCTGTCCCGTGTGTATATTATTCCCTGTCCCCGTGTGTATATTACCCCCAGTCCCGTATGTATATAACCCCCAGTCCCGTGTGTATCTCACCCCCAGTCCCATGTGTATATCATCCCCAGTCCCATTGTACATTATCCCCTGTCCCCCTGTGTATATCACCCCCAGTCCCGTATGTATATCACACCCAGTCCCGTATGTGTATCACCCCCTGTCCCCGTGTGTATATCAGCCCCAGTCCCGTGTGTATATCATCCCAGGTCCCATTGTATATTATCCCCTGTCCCCGTGTATATATCACCCCCAGTCCCGTATGTATATCACCCCAGTCCCATGTGTATATCACCCCCAGTCCCATGTGTATATCACCCCCAGTCCCGTGTGTATATTATTCCCTGTCCCCATGTGTATATTACCCCCAGTCCCGTATGTATATAACCCCCAGTCCCGTGTGTATCTCACCTCCAGTCCAGTGTGTATCTCATTCCCAGTCCCCGTGTGTATATCACCCCCAGTCCCATGTGTATATTATCCCCTGTCCCCGTGTGTATATCAACCCCAGTCCCGTGTGTGTATTATCCCCTGTCCCCGTGTGTATATCACCCCCAGTGCTATGTGTATATCATCCCCAGTCCCATTGTACATTATCCCCTGTCCCCGTGTATATATCACCCCCAGTCCCGAATGTATATCACCCCCAGTCCCGTGTGTATATCACCCCCAGTCCCATGTGTATATTATCCCTGTCCCCATGTGTATATCACCCCTAGTCCCATGTGTATATTATCCCCTGTCCCCGTGTGTATATCACCCCCAGTACCGTGTGTATATCACCCCCAGTACCGTGTGTATATTATCCTCTGTCCCCGTATGTATATCACCCCCAGTCCTGTATGTATATCACCCCCAGTCCCATATGTATATCATGCCCTGTCCCATGTGTGTATCACCCCCAGTCCCATGTGTATATTATCTCTTGTCCCCATGTGTATATCACTCCCAGTCCCGTGTGTATATCAAAGCCTGTCCCTGTGTGTATATCACCCCCAGTCCCATGTGCATATTATCCCCTGTCCCCGTGTGTACATCACCCCCAGTCCCATGTGTATATTAACCCCTGTGCACATGTGTATATCACCCCCAGTCCCGTGTGTATATCACCCCCTGTCCCATGTGTATTTCACCCTCAGATCCATATGTATATCACCCCCAGTCCTGTGTGTATATCACCCCCTGTCCCATGTGTATTTCACCCCCCTGTCCCATGTATATATTATCCCTTGTCCCCGTGTGTGTATCGCCCCCAGTCCCGTATGTATATAACCCCCAGTCCCCATATGTATATCACCATCTGACCCCGTGTGTATATCAGCCCCAGTCCCGTGTGTATATCATCCCAGGTCCCATTGTATATTATCCCCTGTCCCCATGTGTATATCACCCCCAGTCCTGTGTGTATATCACCCCATTCCCATGTGTATATCACCCCCAGTCCCGTGTGTAAATTATTCCCTGTCTCCGTGTGTATATTACCCCCAGTCCCGTATGTATATCACCCCCAGTCCCGTGTGTATCTCACCCCCAGTCCCATGTGTATATCATCCCCAGTCCCATTGTACATTATCCCCTGTCCCCGTGTGTATATCACCCCCAGTCCCGTGTGTATATCACCCCAGTCCCATGTGTATATCACCCCCAGTCCCGTGTGTATATTATTCCCTGTCCCCATGTGTATATCATCCCCAGTCCCATTGTACATTATCCCCTGTCCCCGTGTGTATATCACCCCCAGTCCTGTATGTGTATCACACCCAGTCCCGTATGTGTATCACCCCCTGTCCCCGTGTGTATATCAGCCCCAGTCCCGTGTGTATATCATCCCAGGTCCCATTGTATATTATCCCCTGTCCCCATGTGTATATCACCCCCAGTCCCGTATGTATATCACCCCAGTCCCATGTGTATATCACCCCCAGTCCCATGTGTATATCACCCCCAGTCCCGTGTGTATATTATTCCCTGTCCCCGTGTGTATATTACCCCCAGTCCCGTATATATATCACCCCCAGTCCCATGTGTACATCACCCCCAGACCCGTGTGTATATCACCCACTGTCCCCGTGTGTATATCACCCCCTGTCCCGTATGCATATCGCCCCCTGTCCCCGTGTGTATATCACCCACAGTCCCGTGTGTATATCGCCCCCTGTCCCCGTGTGTATATCACCCACAGTCCCGTGTGTATATCACTCACTATTCCCGTGTGTATATCACCCCCTGTCCCGTATGTATATCACCCCCTGTCCCTGTCTGTATATCACCCCCAGTCCCGTGTGTATATCACTCACTGTTGCCGTATGTATTATCACCCCCTGTCCCCGTGTGTATATCACCCCAGTCCCCGTGTGTATATCACCCCAGTCCCCCTGTGTATATCACCCCCAGTCCCCGTGTGTATATCACTCACTGTTCCCGTGTGTATATCACCCCCTGTCCCGTATGTATATCACCCCCTGTCCCCGTGTGTATATCACTCACTGTTCCCGTGTGTACATCACCCCCTGTCCCATATGTATATCACCCCCTGTCCCCGTGTGTATATCACCCACAGTCCCGTGTGTATATCACTCACTGTTTCCGTATGTATATCACCCCCTGTCCCCGTGTGTATATCACCCCAGTCCCCGTGTGTATATCACCCCAGTCCCTGTGTGTATATCACCCCCTGTCCCCGTGTATATATCACCCCCAGTCCCCGTGTGTATATCACTCACTGTTCCCGTGTGTATATCACCCCCTGTCCCCGTGTATATATCACCCCCTGTCCCCGTGTGTATATCACTCACTGTTCCTGTGTGTATATCACCCCCTGTCCCCGTGTGTATATCACCCCAGTCCCCATGTGTATATCACCCCCAGTCCCGTGTGTTTTTCACTCCCAGTTCCATATGTATATCACCCCCAGTCCCGTGTGTATAACACCCACAGTCCCGTATCTCATCCCCAGTCCCTGTGTGTATATCATCCCCAGTCCCATTATTTATTATCCCCTGTCCCGTATGTATATCACCCCCTGTCCCATGTGTATATCACTGCCAATCCCATGAGTATATCACCCCCAGTCCCATGTGTATATTATCCCCAGTCCACAGTAAACTGACCTTCCTTAATCAATCACCTCTATTCCCATATGTATATCACACACTGTCCCCTTGTGTATATCACCCCCAGTCAACATGTGTATATCACCCCCAGTCAATGTGTGTATATCACCCCCAGTCAACGTGTGTATATCACACCCAGTCCCAGTGTGCATATCACCCCCTGTCCCCATGCGTATATCACCAGCAGTCCCCGTGTGTATATCAGTCCCAGTCCCGTGTGTATATCGCCCCCAGTCCCGTGTGTATATCATTCGCTGTTCCCGTGTGTATATCACCCCCTGTCCCCGTGTGTATCTCAACCCAGTCCCCGTGTGTATCTCACCCCAGTCCCCGTGTGTATATCACCCGCAGTCCCCGTGTGTATTTCACCCCCAGTCCCCGTGTGTATATCACCCACTGTCCCATGTGTATATCACCCCCAGTCCCGTGTGTATATCACCCACTGTCCCCGTGTGTATATCACCCCCTGTCCCGTATGTCTATCGCCCCCTGTCCCCGTGTGTATATCACCCACAGTCCCGTGTGTATATCGCCCCCTGTCCCCGTGTGTATATCACCCACAGTCCTGTGTGTATATCACTCACTATTCCCGTGTGTATATCACCCCCTGTCCCGTATGTATATCACCCCCTGTCCCTGTGTGTATATCACCCCCAGTCCCGTGTGTATATCACTCACTGTTGCCGTATGTATTATCACCCCCTGTCCCCGTGTGTATAACACCCACAGTCCCGTATCTCATCCCCAGTCCCCGTGTGTATATCATCCCCAGTCCCATTATTTATTATCCCCTGTCCCGTATGTATATCACCCCCTGTCCCATGTGTATATCACTCCCAATCCCATGAGTATATCACCCCCAGTCCCATGTGTATATTATCCCCAGTCCACAGTAAACTGACCTTCCTTAATCAATCACCTCTATTCCCATATGTATATCACACACTGTCCCCTTGTGTATATCACCCCCAGTCAACGTGTGTATATCACCCCCAGTCAACGTGTGTATATCACCCCCAGTCAACGTGTGTATATCACACCCAGTCCCAGTGTGTATATCACCCCCTGTCCCCATGTGTATATCACCAGCAGTCCCCGTGTGTATATCAGTCCCAGTCCCATGTGTATATCACTCGCTGTTCCCGTGTGTATATCACCCCCTGTCCCCGTGTGTATCTCAACTCAGTCCCCGTGTGTATTTCACCCCCAGTCCCCGTGTGTATATCACCCACTGTCCCATGTGTATATCACCCCCAGTCCCGTGTGTATATCACCCACTGTCCCCGTGTGTATATCACCCCCTGTCCCGTATGCATATCGCCCCCTGTCCCCGTGTGTATATCACCCACAGTCCCATGTGTATATCGCCCCCTGTCCCCGTGTGTATATCACCCACAGTCCTGTGTGTATATCACTCACTATTCCCGTGTGTATATCACCCCCTGTCCCGTATGTATATCACCCCCTGTCCCTGTGTGTATATCACCCCCAGTCCCGTATGTATATCACTCACTGTTGCCGTATGTATTATCACCCCCTGTCCCCGTGTGTATATCACCCCAGTCCCCGTGTGTATATCACCCCAGTCCCCCTGTGTATATCACCCCCAGTCCCCGTGTGTATATCACTCACTGTTCCCGTGTGTATATCACCTCCTGTCCCGTATGTATATCACCCCCTCTCCCCGTGTGTATATCACTCACTGTTCCTGTGTGTATATCACCCCCTGTACCCGTGTGTATATCACCCCAGTCCCCATGTGTATATCACCCCAGTCCCCATGTGTATATCACCCCCAGTCCCATGTGTATATTATCCCCTGTCCCCATGTGTATATCACCCCCAGTCCCGTATGTATATCACCCCCAGTCCCATGTGTATATTATCCCCTGTCCCCATGTGTATATCACCTCCAGTCCCGTGTGTATATCATCCCCAGTCCCATTGTATATTATCCCCTATCCCCATGTGTATATCACCCCCAATCCCATGTATATATTTTCCCCTGTTCCCGTGTGTATATCACCCCCAGTCCTATGTGTATATTATCCCCTGTGCCCGTGTGTATATCACCCCCAGACCTGTATGTATATCACCCCCAGTTCCGTGTGTATATCATCCCCCGTCCCATGTGTATTTCACCCCCTGTCCCATGTGTATATTATCCCCTGTCCCCGTGTGTTTATCACCCCCAGTCCCATGTGTATATTATCCCTTGTCCCCATGTGTATATCACCCCCAGTCCCGTATGTATATCACCCCAGTCCCATGTGTATATCACCCCCAGTCCCATGTGTATATCACCCCCAGTCCCGTGTGTATATTATTCCCTCTCCCCGTGTGTATATTACCCCCAGTCCTGTATATATATAACCCCCAGTCCCGTGTGTATCTCACCCTCAGTCCCGTGTGTATCTCATCCCCAGTCCCCGTGTGTATATCACCCCCCAGTCCCATGTGTATATTATCCCCTGTCCCCGTTTGTATATCACCCCCAGTCCCATGTGTATATTATCTCCTGTCCCCGTGTGTATATCACCCCCAGTCCCGTGTGTATATCATCCCCAGTCCCATTGTATATTATCCCCTATCCCCATGTGTATATCACCCCCAGTCCCATGTGTATATTTTCCCCTGTTCCCGTGTGTATATCACCCCCAGTCCCATGTGTATATTATCCCCTGTGCCCGTGTGTATATCACCCCCAGACCTGTATGTATATCACCCCCAGTTCCGTGTGTATATCATCCCCCGTCCCATGTGTATTTCACCCCCTGTCCCATGTGTATATTATCCCCTGTCCCCGTGTGTTTATCACCCCCAGTCCCATGTGTATATTATCCCCTATCCCTGTGTGTATATCACCCCCAGTCCCATGCGTATATTATCCCCTGTCCCCGTGTGTATATCACCCCCAGTCCCGTATGTATATCACCCCCAGTTCTGTGTATATACCACCCCCAGTGCCCGTGTGTATATCACCTCCAGTCCCATGTGTGTATCACCCGCTGTCCCCGTGTGTATTTCACCCCCAGTCCCATTCTATATTATCCCCTGTCCCCATGTGTATATCACCACCCAGTCCCATGTGTTTATCACCCCCTATCCCATGTGTATATCAGCCCCAGTCCCATGTGTATATTATCCCCTGTCCCCGTGTGTATATCACCCCCAGTCCCATGTGTATAACACCCCCTGTCCCATGTGTATTTCACCCTCAGATCCATATGTATATCACCCCCAGTCCCATGTCTATATCACCCCCTGTCCCATGTATATATTATCCCTTGTCCCCGTGTGTGTATCACCCCCAGTCCCGTATGTATCTCACCCCCAGTCCCCATATGTATATCACCATCTGTCCCCATGTGTATATCAGCCCCAGTCCCGTGTGTATATCATCCCATGTCCCATTGTATATTATCCCCTGTCCCCATGTGTATATCACCCCCAGTCCCGTGTGTATATCACCCCAGTCCCATGTGTATATCACCCCCAGTACCGTGTGTATATTATTCCCTGTCCCCGTGTGTATATTACCCCCAGTCCCGTATGTATATAACCCACAGTCCCGTGTGTATCTGACCCCCAGTCCCATGTGTATATCATCCCCAGTCCCATTGTACATTATGCCCTGTCCCCATGTGTATATCACTCCCAGTCCCGTGTGTATATCATCCCAGTCCCTTGTGTATATCACCCCCTGTCCCGTGTGTATATTATTCCCTGTCCCCGTGTGTATATTACCCCCAGTCCCGTATGTATATAACCCCCAGTCCCGTGTGTATCTCACCCCCAGTCCCATGTGTATATCATCCCCAGTCCCATTGTACATTATCCCCTGTCCCCCTGTGTATATCACCCCCAGTCCCGTATGTATATCACACCCAGTCCCGTATGTGTATCACCCCCTGTCCTCGTGTGTATATCAGCCCCAGTCCCGTGTGTATATCATCCCAGGTCCCATTGTATATTATCCCCTGTCCCCGTGTATATATCACCCCCAGTCCCGTATGTATATCACCCCAGTCCCATGTGTATATCACCCCCAGTCCCATGTGTATATCACCCCCAGTCCCGTGTGTATATTATTCCCTGTCCCCATGTGTATATTACCCCCAGTCCCGTATGTATATAACCCCCAGTCCCGTGTGTATCTCACCTCCAGTCCAGTGTGTATCTCATTCCCAGTCCCCGTGTGTATATCACCCCCAGTCCCATGTGTATATTATCCCCTGTCCCCGTGTGTATATCAACCCCAGTCCCGTGTGTGTTTTATCCCCTGTCCCCGTGTGTATATCACCCCCAGTCCTATGTGTATATCATCCCCAGTCCCATTGTACATTATCCCCTGTCCCCGTGTATATATCACCCCCAGTCCCGAATGTATATCACCCCCAGTCCCGTGTGTATATCACCCCCAGTCCCATGTGTATATTATCCCTGTCCCCATGTGTATATCACCCCTAGTCCCATGTGTATATTATCCCCTGTCCCCGTGTGTATATCACCCCCAGTACCGTGTGTATATCACCCCCAGTCCCGTGTGTATATTATCCTCTGTCCCCGTATGTATATCACCCCCAGTCCTGTATGTATATCACCCCCAGTCCCATATGTATATCATGCCCTGTCCCATGTGTGTATCACCCCCAGTCCCATGTGTATATTATCTCTTGTCCCCATGTGTATATCACTCCCAGTCCCGTGTGTATATCAAAGCCTGTCCCTGTGTGTATATCACCCCCAGTCCCATGTGCATATTATCCCCTGTCCCCGTGTGTACATCACCCCCAGTCCCATGTGTATATTAACCCCTGTGCACATGTGTATATCACCCCCAGTCCCATGTGTATATCACCCCCTGTCCCATGTGTATTTCACCCTCAGATCCATATGTATATCACCCCCAGTCCTGTGTGTATATCACCCCCTGTCCCATGTGTATTTCACCCCCCTGTCCCATGTATATATTATCCCTTGTCCCCGTGTGTGTATCACCCCCAGTCCCGTATGTATATAACCCCCAGTCCCCATATGTATATCACCATCTGACCCCGTGTGTATATCAGCCCCAGTCCCGTGTGTATATCATCCCAGGTCCCATTGTATATTATCCCCTGTCCCCATGTGTATATCACCCCCAGTCCTGTGTGTATATCACCCCATTCCCATGTGTATATCACCCCCAGTCCCGTGTGTAAATTATTCCCTGTCTCTGTGTGTATATTACCCCCAGTCCCGTATGTATATCACCCCCAGTCCCGTGTGTATCTCACCCCCAGTCCCATGTGTATATCATCCCCAGTCCCATTGTACATTATCCCCTGTCCCCGTGTGTATATCACCCCCAGTCCCGTGTGTATATCACCCCAGTCCCATGTGTATATCACCCCCAGTCCCGTGTGTATATTATTCCCTGTCCCCATGTGTATATCATCCCCAGTCCCATTGTACATTATCCCCTGTCCCCGTGTGTATATCACCCCCAGTCCTGTATGTGTATCACACCCAGTCCCGTATGTGTATCACCCCCTGTCCCCGTGTGTATATCAGCCCCAGTCCCGTGTGTATATCATCCCAGGTCCCATTGTATATTATCCCCTGTCCCCATGTGTATATCACCCCCAGTCCCGTATGTATATCACCCCAGTCCCATGTGTATATCACCCCCAGTCCCATGTGTATATCACCCCCAGTCCCGTGTGTATATTATTCCCTGTCCCCGTGTGTATATTACCCCCAGTCCCGTATGTATATCACCCCCAGTCCCATGTGTATCTCACCCCAGTCCCGTGTGTATCTCATTCCCAGTCCCCGTGTGTATATCACCCCCAGTACCATGTGTATATTATCCCCTGTCCCCATGTGTATATTAACCCCTGTGCATGTGTGTATATCACCCCCAGTCCCGTGTGTATATCACCCCCTGTCCCATGTGTATTTCACCCTCAGATCCATATGTATATCATCCCCAGTCCCGTGTGTATATCAGCCCCAGTCCCATGTGTATATCATCCCAGGTCCCATTGTATATTATCCCCTGTCCCCATGTGTATATCACCCCCAGTCCTGTGTGTATATCACCCCATTCCCATGTGTATATCACCCCCTGTCCCGTGTGTATATTATTCCCTGTCTCCGTTTGTATATTACCCCCAGTCCCGTATGTATATCACCCCCAGTCCCGTGTGTATCTCACCCCCAGTCCCATGTGTATATCATCCCCAGTCCCATTGTACATTATCCCCTGTCCCCGTGTGTATATCACCCCCAGTCCCATGTGTATATCACCCCAGTCCCATGTGTATATCATCCCAGGTCCCATTGTATATTATCCCCTGTCCCCATGTGTATATCACCCCCAGTCCCGTATGTATATCACCCCAGTCCCATGTGTATATCACCCCCAGTCCCATGTGTATATCACCCCCAGTCCCGTGTGTATATTATTCCCTGTCCCCGTGTGTATATTACCCCCAGTCCCGTATGTATATCACCCCCAGTCCCATGTGTACATCACCCCCAGTCCCGTGTGTATCTCATTCCCAGTCCCCGTGTGTATATCACCCCCAGTCCCATGTGTATATTATCCCCTGTCCCCGTGTGTATATCAACCCCAGTCCCATGTGTATATTATCCCCTGTCCCCTTGTGTATATCACCCCCAGTCCCATGTGTATATCATCCCCAGTCCCGTGTGTATATCACCCCCAGTCCCATGTGTATATTATCCCTGTCCCCATGTGTATATCACCCCTAGTCCCATGTGTATATTATCCCCTGTCCCCGTGTGTATATCACCCCCAGAACCATGTGTATATCACCCCCAGTCCCATGTGTATATTATCCCCTGTCCCCGTATGTATATTACCCCCAGTCCTGTATGTATATCACCCCCAGTCCCATATGTATATCATGCCCTGTCCCATGTGTGTATCACCCCCAGTCCCATGTGTATATTATCCCCTGTCCCCATGTGTATATCACCCCCGTCCCATGTGTATATTATCCCCTGTCCCCATGTGTATATCACTCCCAGTCCCGTGTGTATATCAAAGCCTGTCCCTGTGTGTATATCACCCCCTGTCCCATGTGTATATCAACCCCTGTCCCATGTGTATATTATCCCCTGTCCCCGTGTGTTAATTTAAGGCAGATGCACACACCTGCTGTGCTGTAGGAGCTCCTCCACCAATTGCATCTGTCACAGCCAACCAGTCCTTGGAGAGAGAGAGAGGGAGAGAGGGAGAGTGAGAGAAAGGGAGAGAGAGTGAGAGAGAGGGAGAAAGAGCAAGACAGACACTTTCAGCAGGAGTTTGCGACCTACAGAGTGTGATCCAATATCACATGATACTGATTTCCCCGTGTAAATTTTGCAATATTTCCCACGAATCCCTCTACACTGCCCCCATCAAACTCCCAGGACATGTACAGCACGTGGTTAGATACAGAATAAAGCTCCCTATACACTGTCCCCATCAAACACTCCCAGGACAGGTACAGCACGGGGTTAGATACAGAGTAAAGCTCTTTCTACACTGTCCCTATCAAACACTCCCAGGACAGGTACAGCACGGGGTTAGATACAGAGTAAATCTCCCTCTACGCTGTCCCCATCAAACACTCCCAGGACAGGTACAGCACGTGGTTAGATACAGAATAAAGCTCCCTATACACTGTCCCCATCAAACACTCCCAGGACAGGTACAGCACGGGGTTAGATACAGAGTAAAGTTCCCTCTACACTGTCCCCATCAAACACTCCCAGGACAGGTACAGCACGGGGTTAGATACAGAGTAAATCTCCCTCTACGCTGTCCCCATCAAACACTCCCAGGCCGGGTACAGCACGGGGTTAGATACAGAGTGAGGCTCCCTCTACACTGTCCCCATCAAACACTCGAGGTTTGTCAACATCCCCTCTGGAGAGATTCCTTTGCAGGACACCATGCATTCTCTGAGTTCCTGAAACAGGCTATGGCACAGTCTGACGTATATGGTTATCTAGTGTAGTGCGAATGTTGCTGGGCTCATAATCTAGAGGCTGTGTTTAATCCTCTGGGGAGACGGGTTTAAATCCCACCATGGCAGCTGGTGGTATTTGAAAGGTATTAATTGATAAATGTGCTCATAAAAGCAATCAGGAATTGGAGAGATCGACTCAGTTACGAAATGATCCCCCGGTGTTCGGGAAATTTGTCTGCTTCACCTCAGTGATGGGGACCTGCCACCCTTCCCCAGTCTGGCTTATCATTGACTCAAGATCTATTGGAACATCAAACAAAAATAGCTGGAAAACCTCAGCAGGTCTGACAGTATCTGCGGAGAGGAACACAGTTAACGTTTCGAGTCCGTGTGACTCAACTTCAGCAGCTCTTATCTGCGGTAACATGGTTGTTTCTGACCTGCCCCTGAGGTCAGGGAGACAGACAGGCAATTGTTCCAACTGTGTGAGAAATGTCAAACAGACTGCAGCGGCTCAGGAAGGCAGCTCACTACCACCTTCTGAAGGGCAATTAGGGATGGGCAATAAATGCTGGGCCCGGCCGGTGACTCCCACATCCCGGGAAAGAGTAACTAACAGTCTCATCAAATGCAGTTGACAATTTCAGTCTGAACACCCCTCCCTGTCATTGGGCAAGGTCACTGGGTCCAGCTGTGGTCAGGGTTTGGATGTCCGCTGAGGGGATGCGATCATGGTGTCAGTCAGTTTCTGGGGGCATCAGGAGCAGGAGATGTAGGTTCAGGCGTTAATGGGGCAGATTTTGGTGAAATTGCTGCTGCAGATTTTGCTCTCATGTTATTGCAGTGACTGCACTCGGTTTCACTTGCAGCTGGGACTATTCATAGGGCACTGACGTCACTCACTGACACAACACTAACCCATCTGGCTTTGTGAGGGATTCTTCAGTGTGACAGTGTGAAAACTGATAGTGAGTCCCCATCCCCCACTCACACACAAACTTCCTCATCATCCAACACACACCGCTTCAGAGCATAGAAATAATTTAATTGTTTTCCGTATCCCGGACATCATTTTTATCCATTGATTTGAAATCTTTATACATTCATATCCTTTACATATACTTGCGGATGTCACACAAGAGCTGCAGTGCTGCAGTGACAGACTGTCCATCCCCATCCCAGGGTCAAAGCATCACCTCCCCCTCTCAACGTGGGCAGTGTTTGATTCACTGCGGCGGAGGAACGGGCAGAGAGCTGTTCTCACAGCAATGCAGCTCCTGTACAAAGCAACACGGATTGAAATAGAGAGATACAATAAACTGACACACTTACCCACAACACGCACACACACACACACACACACTCACTGACACTCCGCTAATGCACACACGCACACACACACACACACACTCACTGACACTCCGTTAATGCACACACACACACACACACACTCACTCATTGACACACACACACACACACACATGACACTCATACACACTCACTGATGCTCTCACTGACATTCTCACACACACAATCAATGATACACACATTCACACAATCTCCGATACACAGACTCACACATTCATTAACACTCTCCCTCACTAACTGATCCACTGTGTGAAGGTGTATATGTCACACACATCACGATCCAGCCATTCTCACTCATTTAGGCACATTCACACTAGCTCACTCACACTCATTAACACCCTAGCTTGCTCATACTCAGAACTAGTTCACTCACACTCAGTAACACACACACTAACTTGCTCACACACAGTAAAACACTAGCTCACTTACACGCAGGACTAACTCACTCATGCTCAGTAACACATTAACTCACTCACACTCAGTAACACACTATCTCACTCACACACAAGACTAATTCGTTCACACTCAGTAACCCACTAGCTCACTCACACTTAGTAACACAGTAACTCTCTCATGCTCAGTAACATATTAGCTTGCTCACAGTCAATAACACACTAACTCTCTCACACTCAGGAACACACTAGCTCGCTCATACCCAGGACTAACTCTCTCACGCTCAGTACCATGCAAGCTCACTCACACTCAGGACTAACTCACTCACACTCAGTAACACAGCAACTCATTCACACTCAGGACTAACTCTCACGCTCAGGAACACACTAGCTCACTCACACACAGGACTAACTCTCTCACGCTCAGTACCATGCAAGCTCACTCACACTCAGGACTAACTCACTCACACTCAGTAACACAGCAACTCGTTCACACTCAGGACTAACTCGCTCACACTGAATAACACACTAGCTCGCTCACACACAGGACTAACTCTCTTACGCTCAGTACCATGCAAGCTCACTCACACTCAGTAACACACTAGCTTGCTCACACTCAGTAACACACTAGCTTGCTCACACTCAGGGCTAACTTACTTACACTCCATAACACACTAGCTCACTGACACTCAGGACTAACTCTCTCACACTCAGTAACACACTAACTCACTAACACTCAGGACCATCTAGCTCACACTCAATAACACAGTAGCTTCCTGACACTCAGTACTAACTTTCAAACTCAGTAACACACTAGCTTGCTCACACTCAATAACACACTAGCTTACTCACTCAGGACTAGCTCAGTCACACTCAGTAACACACTAGCTCACACACTCAGGACTAGCTCAGTCACACTCAGTAACACACTAGCTCACACACTCAGGACTAGCTCACTCACACTCAGTAACACACTAGCTCACACACTCAGGACTAGCTCACTCACACTCAGTAACACACTAGCTCATTAACACTCAGAACTAACTCGGTCACCCTCAATAATACACTAGCTCACTCACTCTCAGTAACATGCTAACTTGTGCACACTCAGGACTAACTTTCACACTCAGTAACACACTAGCACACTCACACTCAGGACTAACACTCATATTCAGTAACACACTAGCTCTCTCACTCTCAGTAACACACTGACTCACTCACACTCAGGACTAACTCTCTCACTCTCAGTAACACACTAACTCACTCACACTCAGGACTAACTCTCTCACTCTCAGTAACACACTGACTCACTCACACTCAGGACTAACTCTCTCACTCTCAGTAACACACTAACTCACTCACACTCAGGACTAACTCTCACTCTCAGTAACACACTAACTCACTCACACTCAGGACTAACACTCATATTCAGTAACACACTAGCTCTCTCACTCTCAGTAACACACTGACTCACTCACACTCAGGACTAACTCTCTCACTCTCAGTAACACACTAACTCACTCACACTCAGGACTAACTCTCACTCTCAGTAACACACTAACTCACTCACACTCAGGACTAGCTCTCTCACTCAGTAACACACTAACTCACTCACATTCAGGACTAACTCTCTCACTCAGTAACACACTAACTCACTCAAACTCAGGACTAACTCTCTCACTCTCAGTAACACACTAACTCACTCACACTCAGGACTAACTCTCACTCTCAGTAACACACTAACTCACTCACACTCAGGACTAGCTCTCTCACTCAGTAACACACTAACTCACACACTCAGGACTAACTCTCTCACTCAGTAACACACTGACTCACTCACACTCAGGACTAACTCTCTCACTCTCAGTAACACACTAACTCACTCACACTCAGGACTAACTCTCTCACTCTCAGTAACACACTAACTCACTCACACTCAGGACTAACTCTCTCACTCTCAGTAACACACTAACTCACTCACACTCAGGACTAACTCTCTCACTCAGTAACACACTAACTCACTCACACTCAGGACTAACTCTCTCACTCTCAGTAATGCACTAACTCACACACTCAGGACTAACTCTCTCACTCTCAGTAACACACTAACTCACTCACACTCAGGACTAACTCTCTCACTCAGTAACACACCAACTCACTCACACTCAGGACTAACTCTCTCACTCTCAGTAACACACTAACTCACTCACACTCAGGACTAGCTCTCTCACTCAGTAACACACTGACTCACTCACACTCAGGACTAACTCTCTCACTCTCAGTAACACACCAAATCACTCACACTCAGGACTAACTCTCTCACTCTCAGTAACACACTAACTCACTCACACTCAGGACTAACTCTCTCACTCTCAGTAATGCACTAACTCACTCACACTCAGGACTAGCTCTCTCACTCTCAGTAACACACTAACTCACTCACACTCAGGACTAGCTCTCTCACTCAGTAACACACTAACTCACTCACACTCAGGACTAACTCTCTCACTCTCAGTAACACACTAACTCACTCACACTCAGGACTAACTCTCTCACTCTCAGTAACACACTAACTCACTCACACTCAGGACTAGCTCTCTCACTCAGTAACACACTGACTCACTCACACTCAGGACTAGCTCTCTCACTCAGTAACACACTAACTCACTTACACTCAGGACTAACTCTCTCACTCTCAGTAACACATTAGCTCACTAACACTTAGGACTAGCTCTCTCACTCTCAGTAACACACCAACTCACTCACACTCAGGACGAACTCTCTCACTCTCAGTAACACACTAACTCACTCACACTCAGGACTAACTCTCTCACTCTCAGTAATGCACTAACTCACTCACACTCAGGACTAGCTCTCTCACTCTCAGTAACACACTAACTCACTCACACTCAGGACTAGCTCTCTCACTCAGTAACACACTAACTCACTCACACTCAGGACTAACTCTCTCACTCTCAGTAACACACTAACTCACTCACACTCAGGACTAGCTCTCTCACTCAGTAACACACTAACTCACTTACACTCAGGACTAACTCTCTCACTCTCAGTAACACATTAGCTCACTAACACTTAGGACTAGCTCTCTCACTCTCAGTAACACACCAACTCACTCACACTCAGGACTAACTCTCTCACTCTCAGTAACACACCAACTCACACACTCAGGACTAGATCTCTCACTCAGTAACACATTAACTCTCTCACTCTCAGTAACACATTAGCTCACTAACACTTAGGACTAGCTCTCTCACTCTCAGTAACACACCAACACACTCACATTCAGGACTAACTCTCTCACTCTCAGTAACACACTAACTCACTCACACTCAGGACTAACTCTCTCACTCTCAGTAACACACTGACTCACTCCACTCAGGACTAACTCTCTCACTCTCAGTAACACACCAACTCACTCACACTCAGGACTAGCTCTCTCACTCAGTAACACACTAACTCGCTCACACTCAGGACTAACTCTCTCACTCTCAGTAACACACTAACTCACTCACACTCAGGACTAGCTCTCTCACTCAGTAACACACTAACTCACACTCAGGACTAATTCTCTCACACTCAGTAACACACTAACTCACTCACACTCAGGACTAATTCTCTCACACTCAGTAACACACTAACTCATTCACACTCAGGACTAACTCTCTCACTCAGTAAGACACTAACTCATTCACACTCAGGACTAGCTCTCTCACTCAGTAACACACTAACTCACTCACACTCAGGACTAATTCTCTCACTCTGTAACACACTGACTCACTCACACTCAGGACTAACTCTCTCACACTCAGTAAGACACTAACTCACTCACACTCTATTAATTCTCACACTCAATAACACACTAGCTTGCTGACACTCAGGACTAACTCACTCACACTCAGTAACACACTAACTCACACACTCAGTAACACACTAACTCACTCACACTCAGTAACACACTAACTCACTCACACTCAGTAACACACTAACTCACTCACACTCAGTAACACACTAACTCACTCACACTCAGTAACACACTAACTCACTGACCTTCAGGACTAACCCGCTCACACTCAATAACACACCAGCTCGCTCACACTCAGGACTAACTCAGTCACAGACACACTCGCACACAATCTCACACTCACCCAGTCAATTCTACTGGGATTTTGACATCCTATGTGTGGACACGGCCTGGACCGAGAACCAGGTGATGAGGGCCGCGGTGCAGCACTGAAGACTGAGCAACACCCCGAAGGTGTGCAGGAACGTGGGCGAAGGTCCAAGTTCCGTCCTGAAAATCTTCATCTCGCCTTTGATCATGTGCAGCTCGTCCAGGATGCTCATGAAGGTGCAGAAATGGAACCACTGGTGACTGTGACCCACGATGTCAAACTTCCCAGGGCAGAAGCGCTCTGGGATCTTGCTGATGTTGAAGATTGCCGAGGCCAGCAGCCAGAAACAGTGGCGGGTGAAGAAGGCCAGGGTGTCCCCGGAGCGCTGGGTGCCAGTGTAGAGTTTGTAAAAGACCGGGCTGGACGAGATGGTGAAAGGCAGCAGGAAGACCAGGGTGCGGATGGTATAGCGATGCCTTCGCCAGATTATCCTGGTGCTACAGCAGAACATGGTGCAAAGGAGTGCGATCAGGCAGGTGCAGGGGATGTAGAGCGTCTCAAACCAGCTGTCCAGCTGGCTCGGAGTGGCCGGACAGCCCTGGCACTGTCCTCCAGGGTGAATATAGTAATAGTAACAGAGCGAAGAACTGACTGTGTAGACACTGATGGTTCCATAGTCAATGAAGAAACAGATCTCCCTGATGGGCAGGGACATTGAGTTGAAGAGATGAGCCATGGAGCTAACCACCAACAGCCCGCCAACCCCAACAAAGTAGCTCCAATAGGGGTAGAGGAAAGGCTCCAGCAAGCTGGCGCGGCTTCCATGGTCGAATAGCTCCCAGAAATGAAAGGCAAAGACGAAGAGGCCGAGGAAGTGGGTCCAGAAGTTGCCGGTCTCGTTGGTGGGGCGGAAGGCGGACATCAGGCACTGGCTGAAGCTGAATTCCAGCCGGTAACCGCTCAGGATGAAGCTCTCGGTGAGCCGGGCCGGAACCTGTCCCTGTGTCCGCAGGACGCTCACCCGCAGCCGGCTACACATGTCCAACCCGAGCCCGGAGCAGCCCGGACCCAGCCCGAGCCGCAGGGCAACAAACCCGGCTCCCACACCGCAATCCCCGCCGCTCCCTCAGCCCAGAGCCGCTCCTCTCTCACACTCTCTCTATCTCTCACACTCCTCCTCTCTCACACTCTCTCTATCTCTCACACTCTCCTCTCCCACACTCTCTCTATCTAACTCTCCTCCTCTCTCCCACGCTCTCTCTATCTCTCACGACTCTCGTCTCTCACTCTCTCTATCTATCAGCTCTCACTCTCTCTCTCACACTCTCCTCTCTCACTCTCATCTCTCTCCTCCTCGACTCACCTCTATCTCTCACACTCCTCCTCTCTCACTCTCTCCTATCTCTCACACTCCTCCTCTCTCCACACTCTCTCTATCTCTCACACTCCTCCTCTCCCACACTCTCTCTATCTCTCACACTCCTCCTCTCCCACACTCTCTCTATCTCACACTCCTCCTCTCTCACACTCTCTCTATCTCTCACACTCCTCCTCTCCCACACTCTCTCTATCTCTCACACTCCTCCTCTCCCACACTCTCTCTATCTCTCACACTCCTCCTCTCTCACACTCTCTCTATCTCTCACACTCTCCTCTCTCACACTCTCTCTATCTCTCACACTCCTCCTCTCCCACACTCTCTCTATCTCTCACACTCCTCCTCTCTCACACTCTCTCTATCTCTCACACTCCTCCTCTCCCACACTCTCTCTATCTCTCACACTCTCTCTATCTCTCACACTCCTCCTCTCCACACTCTCTCTATCTCTCACACTCCTCCTCTCTCACACTCTCTCTATCTCTCACACTCTCTCTATCTCTCACACTCCTCCTCTCCCACACTCTCTCTATCTCTCACACTCTCTCTATCTCTCACACTCCTCCTCTCCCACACTCTCTCTATCTCTCACACTCCTCCTCTCCCACACTCTCTCTATCTCTCACACTCCTCCTCTCCCACACTCTCTCTATCTCTCACACTCCTCCTCTCCCACACTCTCTCTATCTCTCACACTCCTCCTCTCCCACACTCTCTCTATCTCTCACACTCATCCTCTCCCACACTCTCTCTATCTCTCACACTCCTCCTCTCTCACACTCTCTCTATCTCTCACACTCCTCCTCTCTCACACTCTCTCTATCTCTCACACTCCTCCTTTCTCACACTCTCTCTATCTCTCACACTCCTCCTCTCTCACACTCTCTCTATCTCTCACACTCATCCTCTCCCACACTCTCTCTATCTCTCACACTCCTCCTCTCTCACACTCTCTCTATCTCTCACACTCCTCTCCCACACTCTCTCTATCTCTCACACTCCTCCACTCCCACACTCTCTCTATCTCTCCAACTCCTCCTCTCGCACACTCTATCTCTCACACTCCTCCTCTCCCACACTCTCTCTATCTCTCACACTCCTCCTCTCCCACACTCTCTCCATCTCTCACAGTCCTCCTCTCCCACACTCTATCTCTCACACTCCTCCTCTCCCACACTCTCTCTATCTCTCACACTCCTCCTCTCCCACACTCTCTCTATCTCTCACACTCCTCCTCTCTCACACTCTCTCTATCTCTCACACTCCTCCTCTCTCCCACACTCTCTCTATCTCTCACACTCCTCCTCTCCCACACTCTCTCTACCTCTCACACTCCTCCTCTCTCACACTCTCTCTATCTCTCACACTCCTCCTCTCTCACACTCTCTCTATCTCTCACACTCCTCCTCTCTCACACTCTCTCTATCTCTCACACTCCTCCTCTCCCACACTCTCTCTATCTCTCACACTCCTCCTCTCCCACACTCTCTCTATCTCTCACACTACTCCTCTCTCACACTCTCTCTATCTCTCACACTCCTCCTCTCCACACTCTCTCTATCTCTCACACTCCTCCTCTCTCACACTCTCTCTATCTCTCACACTCCTCCTCTCCCACACTCTCTCTATCTCTCACACTCCTCTCTCACACTCTCTCTATCTCTCACACTCTGTCTCTCACACTCCTCCTCTCTCCCACACTCTCTCTATCTCTCACACTCCTTTCTTCACACTCTCTCTATCTCTCACACTCTGTCTCTCACACTCCTCCTCTCCCACACTCTCTCTATCTCTCACACTCTCCCTTTCTCTCACACTCCTCCTCTCCCACACTCTCTCTATCTCTCACACTCCTCCTCTCCCACACTCTCTCTATCTCTCACACTCCTCTCTCACACTCTCTCTATCCTCACACTCTGTCTCTCACACTCCTCCTCTCCCACACTCTCTCTATCTCTCACACTCTCTCTTTCTCTCACACTCCTCCTCTCCCACACTCTCTCTATCTCTCACACTCCTCCTCTCACCACACTCTCTCTATCTCTCACACTCCTCTCTCACACTCTCTCTATCTCTCACACTCTGTCTCTCACACTCCTCCTCTCCCACACTCTCTCTATCTCTCACACTCTCTCTTTCTCTCACACTCCTCCTCTCCCACACTCTCTCTATCTCTCACACTCCTCCTCTCCCACACTCTCTCTATCTCTCACACTCCTCCTCTCTCACACTCTCTCTATCTCTCACACTCTCTCTATCTCTCACACTCCTCCTCTCCACACTCTCTCTATCTCTCACACTCCTCCTCTCCCACACTCTCTCTATCTCTCATACTCCTCCTCTCTCACACTCTCTATCTCTCACACTCCTCCTCTCCCACACTCTCTCTATCTCTCACACTGCTCCTCTCCCACACTCTCTCTATCTCTTACACTCCTCCTCTCCCACACTCTCTCTATCTCTCACACTCCTCCTCTGTCACACTCTCTCTATCTCTCACACTCCTCCTCTGTCACACTCTCTCTATCTCTCACACTCCTCCTCTCTCACACTCTCTCTATCTCTCACACTCCTCCTCTCCCACACTCTCTCTATCTCTCACACTCCTCCTCTCCCACACTCTCTCTATCTCTCACACTCCTCCTCTCCCACACTCTCTCTATCTCTCACACTCCTCCTCTCTCACACTCTCTCTATCTCTCACACTCCTCCTCTCCCACACTCTCTCTATCTCTCACACTCCTCCTCTCCCACACTCTCTCTATCTCTCACACTCCTCCTCTCTCACACTCTCTCTATCTCTCACACTCCTCCTCTCTCACACTCTCTCTATCTCTCACACTCTCCTCTCTCACACTCCTCTCTATCTCTCACACTCTCTCTATCTCTCACACTCCTCCTCTCCCACACTCTCTCTATCTCTCACACTCTCTCTATCTCTCACACTCCTCCTCTCCCACACTCTCTCTATCTCTCACACTCCTCCTCTCCCACACACTCTCTATCTCTCACACTCCTCCTCTCCCACACTCTCTCTATCTCTCACACTCCTCCTCTCCCCC
>JANJGN010004657.1:0-5000 GCA_026770705.1 Isurus oxyrinchus
GGCAGGGAAGGGTCAAAACGGCCTGAAATACCGGAGCGGCGGGCCAAGATGGCTGCCGGGGGGCGTATTCAGCGGTCGCACGTGACGGGGCGGTGCCCGGAGGCCGAGCCGCGCAAGCGCGATTTAAAGCGAGCAAAGTCCGAGCAGGAGCGATATCGTTGGCCATTCAGCCGGTTCGAGCCTGGTGGCCGAGGCGGCGAGGGTGGAACCGGGGAAAGGCTGGGTGTTCGGTGTCCGCCCGGGTGGTCCGGAGTTTTATTCGGGTTAGGGTTAGCGGTTAGGCTTAGGGCTGGGGTTAGGGTTGGGGCGTTAGGGTTAGGGGAAGTGTCAGGGGTAGGGGTTGGGTTAGAGTTAGGGGCTTGGCTTGGTGTTCGTGTCGGGGAAGGGGACAAGGCTAGTTTATTTTTGGCTCGGGGTTCGGGTTAGGGTTAGCGGTTAGGCTTAGGGCTGGGGTTAGGTTTGCGGCAAATGGTTTACCGGTTAGCAGGCAGGGTAGCCGGCCATTATTCAGGGCTTTCGGCGCGGTAGTAAAGGTGCGCTGAGCTGCAGAACACAGCCGCTGGTCCACGGGATATGTACAGCACAGGGGAACCTGTGAACCAGTTAGCAGACAAGGCAGCCGACCGGTAATTATAGCCTCCCGCCGGGTAATAGAGGCGCAGGCAGCTGCAGAACACACCAGCAGGTCCAAGGACTACGTACACAATGGGGACACGGGCAGCCGGTCAGCAGGCAGGGCTGCCGGCCGGTAATTACAGCCTCCCGCCCGGTCATAGGGGTGCAGTTAGCTGCAGAACACACCAGCAGGTCCAAGGACTAAGTACAGAATGAGGACACGGGCAGCCGGTCAGCAGGCAGGGATGCCGGCCTGCCATAGGGGTGCAGTTAGCTGCAGAACACACCAGCAGGTCCAAGGACTAAGGACAGAATGGGGACACGGGCAGCCGGTCAGCAGGCAGGGCTGCCGGCCGGTAATTATAGCCTCCCGCCCGGTCATAGGGGTGCAGTTAGCTGCAGAACACACCAGCAGGTCCAGGGACTCAGTACAGAATGGGGACACGGGCAGCCGGTTAGCAGGCAAGGCTGCCGGCCGGTAGTTATAGCCTCCCGCCCGGTCAGAGGGGTGCAGTTAGCTGCAGAACACACCAGCAGGTCCAGGGACTAAGTACAGAATGGGGACACGGGCAGCCGGTTAGCAGGCAAGGCTGCCGGCCGGTAATTATAGCCTCCCGCCCGGTCATAGGGGTGCAGTTAGCTGCAGAACACACCAGCAGGTCCAGGGACTCAGTACCAAACGGGGAATCGGTTAAGCGGTTACCTGGCAGGGCAGCCGACCAGTAATCATAGCCTCCCGCCCGGTCGTAGGGGTGCAGTTAACTGCAGAACACACCAGCAGGTCCAGGGACTCAGTACCAAACGGGGAATCGGTTAAGCGGTTACCTGGCAGGGCAGCCGACCAGTAATCATAGCCTCCCGGCCGGTCGTAGGGGTGCAGTTAGCTGCAGAACACACCAGCAGGTCCAGGGAATGTGTGCAGGACGGGGAAATGCTTAACGGGTTAGCAGGCCGGGCAGCCGGCCGGTAGTTGGAGCCGCCCGCCCGGTCGTACGGGAGCCGTCATCAGCCGGCATCCCGAGCAGCTGAAAAGTCTAAGCGCAGAATGGGGACATGGTGAACCAGTCAGCCAGCGGGCAGGGAAGGGTCGAAACGGCCTGAAATACCGGGCCGGCGGGCCAAGATGGCTGCCGGGGGGCGTATTCAGGGCCCCCACGTGAGGGGCCGGGGCTGGGGGCCGAGCCGGGCAAGCGCGGTTGAGAAACAGCCGAGTCCGAGCAGGGGGAAATCATTAACCGGTGATCCGGTTCGACCCCCCCCGGTGGCCGAGGCGGGGAGGGTCGACCCGTGGAAAGGTTGGGTGTTCGGTGTCCCTCAGGGCGGTCCCGAGCGCGTCCTAAAATAATCCGGGCTCCTGGGCCCTTTTTTGAAAAAGAACCGGTCGGGGAGCGGGTGCAATCCGGAAGGCCTGGCGGGGCTTCGGTGCCTCTTCCTCGGTATGACTACCGGAGGGTCGTCGGCCTGAATGACGGTTGCATTTGCTGGCTGTGGAGGTTGGCGGGCTATCTGCAGAATAGGAGGAGGTGGCAAATCGAGAATGGGTCGACTTCGCCAAGTGCCTTCTCGAGCCTCCAGGTCTGCAGGGACCGACCCAGGCTGCCGCCAAACCGACCGGGAGGCCCCGCCGTCGGCCATTTTTGGTCATTTTCGGCATTTTTCGCCTCTTTCGGCCGGTCAAGAAAAGCGGCGGCCTGACACCCGGGCGTGCACGGGGAAGGCTCCCCCTCGCCGGGAGGACCGGAGTTTGCCCCGGAAACCTCCGGAAGCCGGCCGGGAAGGCGGCTTCGGCCCGATGCACCTCCGGCTGCGTCCGAAGGCCGGGGGAAGTGGCCCCTGGGCCCGTGTGAGGGAAATCCGTGCCAAGACGGAAGTCCATGAGGTCGGATCCGAAGCTTCTGCCGGGCCCCCGGTGGAGGCATTCCCGCTAGGCGGGGCGAATCGGCCCGGCCACGGGGCGGGTTGCAATTGTTGGAGGGGGGCTGCCGGAGCTAGATAATGATTTCCCCTCGGTTCTCCCGATGGGGAAACGGCGAAAGGAGGTGTCGCGGGCTTTCGAGGCCTCCTCGGCGGCTGGACTACCGACCGACATCTCGGCTGCATTTGCTGGCTGGGGGGGTTGGCGGGGTATCTGCAGAATGGTAGGAGGTGGCAAGTCGAGAATCGGTCGACAGCTCCGAGTGCCGTCTCGAGCCTCCAGGTCCGCAGGGACCGATCCAGGCTGCCGCCTAACCGACCAGGAGGCCCCGCCGTCGGCCATTTTTGTCCATTTTCGGCATTTTTTACCGTCTTTCGGTCGGTCACGGAAAGCGGCGACCGGAAGCCCGGGCGTGCCCGGGGACGGCTCCCACTGGCCCCGGGGACCGGATTTGCCCCGGTCGGAGCCCCGGAAACGCACCCGAAGCCGGCCGGAGAAGGCGGCTAAGGGCAATGCACCTCGGATTGAATTTGCGCACCGGGGAAAGTGGCCTCGGGGCCCGCGAGGTGTGACGGTGTGCCTTCGGTAAGCTTCTGGAGAAATGGGTAACCAATGCACCTCGGACTGAATGTGCAGGACGTGCAACGGGGCCTCCGGGTCCGCGAGATATCGCAGGTTGGCCTCGGTAAGCCTCTGGAGAAATGGCTAACCAATGGGACAGTGGCCCTGAGATATCATTAACCATTTGGACTTCGTCTCTGGCAGAGAGGCAAGTGTGGTGCAGAAATCATTAACCATTTGGACTTCGTCTCTGGCACAGAGGCAAGTGCAGTGGAGAAATCATTAACCATTTGGACTTAGTCTCTGGCAGCGAGGCAAGTGTGGTGCAGAAATCATTAACCATTTGGACTTAGTCTCTGGCAGCGAGGCAAGTGTGGCGGAGAAATCATTAACCGTTTGGACTTCGTCTCTGGCAGAGAGGCAAGTGTGGTGCAGAAATCATTAACCATTTGGACTTCGTCTCTGGCACAGAGGCAAGTGCAGTGGAGAAATCATTAACCATTTGGACTTAGTCTCTGGCAGCGAGGCAAGTGTGGCGGAGAAATCATTAACCGTTTGGACTTCGTCTCTGGCAGAGAGGCAAGTGTGGTGCAGAAATCATTAACCATTTGGACTTAGTCTCTGGCAGCGAGGCAAGTGTGGCGGAGAAATCATTAACCGTTTGGACTTAGTCTCTGGCAGAGAGGCAAGTGTGGTGCAGAAATCATTAACCATTTGGACTTCGTCTCTGGCACAGAGGCAAGTGCAGTGGAGAAATCATTAACCATTTGGACTTAGTCTCTGGCAGCGAGGCAAGTGTGGTGCAGAAATCATTAACCATTTGGACTTCGTCTCTGGCAGCGAGGCAAGTGCAGTGGAGAAATCATTAACCATTTGGACTTCGTCTCTGGCAGAGAGGCAAGTGTGGTGCAGAAATCATTAACCATTTGGACTTCGTCTCTGGCACAGAGGCAAGTGCAGTGGAGAAATCAGTAACCATTTGGACTTAGTCTCTGGCAGCGAGGCAAGTGTGGCAGAGAAATCATTAACCGTTTGGACTTCGTCTCTGGCAGAGAGGCAAGTGTGGTGCAGAAATCATTAACCATTTGGACTTAGTCTGTGGCAGAGGCAAGTTTGGAAGAGAAATCAGTAACTAATAAATAAAATGCACCCCAGATTGCATTCGCCGGCCGTGGAAAGTGTCTCCTGGGCCCGGGAGAACAAAATCCGTGCTCAGACGGAAGCGTATGGCGTCGAATCCGAGGCTCTTGCCCGGCTCGCAGTGGGGGTATTCCCCCTGAGAGTAGCGAATCGGCCCGACGGCTGGGTCGGTTGCAATTTTTGGCATGGTACTCGTCCAGCTCATTAATGATTTCCCTTCGGTTCTCCCGAAGAGGAAACGGCAAAATGGCGCTTGGCGGGCTTTTGAGGCCTCCTGGACGGTAGGGCTACCGCCCCACCTCTCGGGTGCAATTGTTGGCCGGGGGGATTGGCGGGGTACCCGGAGAATTTCGGGGACACGATTTTCAGAACATTTTAAGGCAACGGTCGCACTTTAAAAATGCCTAAAAAAGTGCGACTTTGAGGAAGGTCAACTATTTCAAATAGAACACCTTCCAATGACCTCTCGGAAGTCCAAAATGACGATGTAAGTGCAATTTATGCGGGCTTTCCGAGCTATGTTGTCGGTCTGAAAAATCGTCCGGGGCCCAGGCCGGTGGTAACCCTGGTTTCAATAATTTTGTGGCGACATGAACAGATGTATATATGTATATATATCCTAAACAGAAATATTCTCTTAAGTGTCACCTGGCGGTGTCCTTCATGATGAATAAAACACAAAGTCTGTTCATTAGTCCCCTTGGGTTGCCAAAGTGCGTGCCCAGAACCCTGTTGAACGCAGGTGACGCACGCCGGCTGCAGGCTTTCT
>JANJGN010004657.1:17500-22500 GCA_026770705.1 Isurus oxyrinchus
ACAGCCGCTGGTCCACGGGATATGTACAGCACAGGGGAACCTGTGAACCAGTTAGCAGACAAGGCAGCCGACCGGTAATTATAGCCTCCCGCCGGGTAATAGAGGCGCAGGCAGCTGCAGAACACACCAGCAGGTCCAAGGACTACGTACACAATGGGGACACGGGCAGCCGGTCAGCAGGCAGGGCTGCCGGCCGGTAATTACAGCCTCCCGCCCGGTCATAGGGGTGCAGTTAGCTGCAGAACACACCAGCAGGTCCAAGGACTAAGTACAGAATGAGGACACGGGCAGCCGGTCAGCAGGCAGGGATGCCGGCCTGCCATAGGGGTGCAGTTAGCTGCAGAACACACCAGCAGGTCCAAGGACTAAGGACAGAATGGGGACACGGGCAGCCGGTCAGCAGGCAGGGCTGCCGGCCGGTAATTATAGCCTCCCGCCCGGTCATAGGGGTGCAGTTAGCTGCAGAACACACCAGCAGGTCCAGGGACTCAGTACAGAATGGGGACACGGGCAGCCGGTTAGCAGGCAAGGCTGCCGGCCGGTAGTTATAGCCTCCCGCCCGGTCAGAGGGGTGCAGTTAGCTGCAGAACACACCAGCAGGTCCAGGGACTAAGTACAGAATGGGGACACGGGCAGCCGGTTAGCAGGCAAGGCTGCCGGCCGGTAATTATAGCCTCCCGCCCGGTCATAGGGGTGCAGTTAGCTGCAGAACACACCAGCAGGTCCAGGGACTCAGTACCAAACGGGGAATCGGTTAAGCGGTTACCTGGCAGGGCAGCCGACCAGTAATCATAGCCTCCCGCCCGGTCGTAGGGGTGCAGTTAACTGCAGAACACACCAGCAGGTCCAGGGACTCAGTACCAAACGGGGAATCGGTTAAGCGGTTACCTGGCAGGGCAGCCGACCAGTAATCATAGCCTCCCGGCCGGTCGTAGGGGTGCAGTTAGCTGCAGAACACACCAGCAGGTCCAGGGAATGTGTGCAGGACGGGGAAATGCTTAACGGGTTAGCAGGCCGGGCAGCCGGCCGGTAGTTGGAGCGCGCCCGCGCCGGTCGTACGGGAGCCGTCATCAGCCGGCATCCCGAGCAGCTGAAAAGTCTAAGCGCAGAATGGGGACATGGTGAACCAGTCAGCCAGCGGGCAGGGAAGGGTCGAAACGGCCTGAAATACCGGGCCGGCGGGCCAAGATGGCTGCCGGGGGGCGTATTCAGGGCCCCCACGTGAGGGGCCGGGGCTGGGGGCCGAGCCGGGCAAGCGCGGTTGAGAAACAGCCGAGTCCGAGCAGGGGGAAATCATTAACCGGTGATCCGGTTCGACCCCCCCCGGTGGCCGAGGCGGGGAGGGTCGACCCGTGGAAAGGTTGGGTGTTCGGTGTCCCTCAGGGCGGTCCCGAGCGCGTCCTAAAATAATCCGGGCTCCTGGGCCCTTTTTTGAAAAAGAACCGGTCGGGGAGCGGGTGCAATCCGGAAGGCCTGGCGGGGCTTCGGTGCCTCTTCCTCGGTATGACTACCGGAGGGTCGTCGGCCTGAATGACGGTTGCATTTGCTGGCTGTGGAGGTTGGCGGGCTATCTGCAGAATAGGAGGAGGTGGCAAATCGAGAATGGGTCGACTTCGCCAAGTGCCTTCTCGAGCCTCCAGGTCTGCAGGGACCGACCCAGGCTGCCGCCAAACCGACCGGGAGGCCCCGCCGTCGGCCATTTTTGGTCATTTTCGGCATTTTTCGCCTCTTTCGGCCGGTCAAGAAAAGCGGCGGCCTGACACCCGGGCGTGCACGGGGAAGGCTCCCCCTCGCCGGGAGGACCGGAGTTTGCCCCGGAAACCTCCGGAAGCCGGCCGGGAAGGCGGCTTCGGCCCGATGCACCTCCGGCTGCGTCCGAAGGCCGGGGGAAGTGGCCCCTGGGCCCGTGTGAGGGAAATCCGTGCCAAGACGGAAGTCCATGAGGTCGGATCCGAAGCTTCTGCCGGGCCCCCGGTGGAGGCATTCCCGCTAGGCGGGGCGAATCGGCCCGGCCACGGGGCGGGTTGCAATTGTTGGAGGGGGGCTGCCGGAGCTAGATAATGATTTCCCCTCGGTTCTCCCGATGGGGAAACGGCGAAAGGAGGTGTCGCGGGCTTTCGAGGCCTCCTCGGCGGCTGGACTACCGACCGACATCTCGGCTGCATTTGCTGGCTGGGGGGGTTGGCGGGGTATCTGCAGAATGGTAGGAGGTGGCAAGTCGAGAATCGGTCGACAGCTCCGAGTGCCGTCTCGAGCCTCCAGGTCCGCAGGGACCGATCCAGGCTGCCGCCTAACCGACCAGGAGGCCCCGCCGTCGGCCATTTTTGTCCATTTTCGGCATTTTTTACCGTCTTTCGGTCGGTCACGGAAAGCGGCGACCGGAAGCCCGGGCGTGCCCGGGGACGGCTCCCACTGGCCCCGGGGACCGGATTTGCCCCGGTCGGAGCCCCGGAAACGCACCCGAAGCCGGCCGGAGAAGGCGGCTAAGGGCAATGCACCTCGGATTGAATTTGCGCACCGGGGAAAGTGGCCTCGGGGCCCGCGAGGTGTGACGGTGTGCCTTCGGTAAGCTTCTGGAGAAATGGGTAACCAATGCACCTCGGACTGAATGTGCAGGACGTGCAACGGGGCCTCCGGGTCCGCGAGATATCGCAGGTTGGCCTCGGTAAGCCTCTGGAGAAATGGCTAACCAATGGGACAGTGGCCCTGAGATATCATTAACCATTTGGACTTCGTCTCTGGCAGAGAGGCAAGTGTGGTGCAGAAATCATTAACCATTTGGACTTCGTCTCTGGCACAGAGGCAAGTGCAGTGGAGAAATCATTAACCATTTGGACTTAGTCTCTGGCAGCGAGGCAAGTGTGGTGCAGAAATCATTAACCATTTGGACTTAGTCTCTGGCAGCGAGGCAAGTGTGGCGGAGAAATCATTAACCGTTTGGACTTCGTCTCTGGCAGAGAGGCAAGTGTGGTGCAGAAATCATTAACCATTTGGACTTCGTCTCTGGCACAGAGGCAAGTGCAGTGGAGAAATCATTAACCATTTGGACTTAGTCTCTGGCAGCGAGGCAAGTGTGGCGGAGAAATCATTAACCGTTTGGACTTCGTCTCTGGCAGAGAGGCAAGTGTGGTGCAGAAATCATTAACCATTTGGACTTAGTCTCTGGCAGCGAGGCAAGTGTGGCGGAGAAATCATTAACCGTTTGGACTTAGTCTCTGGCAGAGAGGCAAGTGTGGTGCAGAAATCATTAACCATTTGGACTTCGTCTCTGGCACAGAGGCAAGTGCAGTGGAGAAATCATTAACCATTTGGACTTAGTCTCTGGCAGCGAGGCAAGTGTGGTGCAGAAATCATTAACCATTTGGACTTCGTCTCTGGCAGCGAGGCAAGTGCAGTGGAGAAATCATTAACCATTTGGACTTCGTCTCTGGCAGAGAGGCAAGTGTGGTGCAGAAATCATTAACCATTTGGACTTCGTCTCTGGCACAGAGGCAAGTGCAGTGGAGAAATCAGTAACCATTTGGACTTAGTCTCTGGCAGCGAGGCAAGTGTGGCAGAGAAATCATTAACCGTTTGGACTTCGTCTCTGGCAGAGAGGCAAGTGTGGTGCAGAAATCATTAACCATTTGGACTTAGTCTGTGGCAGAGGCAAGTTTGGAAGAGAAATCAGTAACTAATAAATAAAATGCACCCCAGATTGCATTCGCCGGCCGTGGAAAGTGTCTCCTGGGCCCGGGAGAACAAAATCCGTGCTCAGACGGAAGCGTATGGCGTCGAATCCGAGGCTCTTGCCCGGCTCGCAGTGGGGGTATTCCCCCTGAGAGTAGCGAATCGGCCCGACGGCTGGGTCGGTTGCAATTTTTGGCATGGTACTCGTCCAGCTCATTAATGATTTCCCTTCGGTTCTCCCGAAGAGGAAACGGCAAAATGGCGCTTGGCGGGCTTTTGAGGCCTCCTGGACGGTAGGGCTACCGCCCCACCTCTCGGGTGCAATTGTTGGCCGGGGGGATTGGCGGGGTACCCGGAGAATTTCGGGGACACGATTTTCAGAACATTTTAAGGCAACGGTCGCACTTTAAAAATGCCTAAAAAAGTGCGACTTTGAGGAAGGTCAACTATTTCAAATAGAACACCTTCCAATGACCTCTCGGAAGTCCAAAATGACGATGTAAGTGCAATTTATGCGGGCTTTCCGAGCTATGTTGTCGGTCTGAAAAATCGTCCGGGGCCCAGGCCGGTGGTAACCCTGGTTTCAATAATTTTGTGGCGACATGAACAGATGTATATATGTATATATATCCTAAACAGAAATATTCTCTTAAGTGTCACCTGGCGGTGTCCTTCATGATGAATAAAACACAAAGTCTGTTCATTAGTCCCCTTGGGTTGCCAAAGTGCGTGCCCAGAACCCTGTTGAACGCAGGTGACGCACGCCGGCTGCAGGCTTTCTTCCGTGCGAGCGCCAACCTGTTGCTTCCTTTGAACAAAAATAATCTGAAAGTTTCACCTGGTGGCTGGTGTGACTTAATGATGTAAAAAAGACAAAGTGTCACCCGGCGGTGCACTTTGAAAAGAACAGCAATTCTGTTCACAGGCATACATGGCAGGGTGCCTGAGACCCCATGGGTCGCACGCAGTGTTTGACAAGGCCCGAGTGAACACAGAGTGCGTGCAGAAACATGGAAAAAAGTGTTAGTTGCAAAGGCGACGCGCGCCTGGCCGGCTGCTTCCTTCCGTGCGATCGCCAAAAGGTCGGTTCCGTTTTCTTTGTTTGCGAAAGATCTGGTGTTTGTTGTCCGACGCGGGAGGGCCCTCGGCGGGCCAGCGTCTGCTGGTGTTCAGGCTGAGCGGTTGTCCCTCCCTCTTCTGTGCCCTCCGGGGTCGCAGACGGACATGAGCATGTTCGAGTGGTGGCTGGCGCACCTCTCGAAGCGAGACGACGCCGTGTGAGCCCGAGGCGCCGATCATGTCAACCGAGTGGCACGATTTTACAGTGGAGG
>JANJGN010004658.1:7500-12500 GCA_026770705.1 Isurus oxyrinchus
ATTTTGCCGTTTCCTCTTCGGGAGAACCGAAGGGAAATCATTAATGAGCTGGACGAGTACCATGCCAAAAATTGCAACCGACCCAGCCGTCGGGCCGATTCGCTACTCTCAGGGGGAATACCCCCACTGCGAGCCGGGCAAGAGCCTCGGATTCGACGCCATACGCTTCCGTCTGAGCACGGATTTTGTTCTCCCGGGCCCAGGAGACACTTTCCACGGCCGGCGAATGCAATCTGGGGTGCATTTTATTTATTAGTTACTGATTTCTCTTCCAAACTTGCCTCTGCCACAGACTAAGTCCAAATGGTTAATGATTTCTCCGCCACACTTGCCTCGCTGCCAGAGACTAAGTCCAAACGGTTAATGATTTCTCCGCCACACTTGCCTCTCTGCCAGAGACGAAGTCCAAACGGTTAATGATTTCTCCGCCACACTTGCCTCGCTGCCAGAGACTAAGTCCAAATGGTTACTGATTTCTCCACTGCACTTGCCTCTGTGCCAGAGACGAAGTCCAAATGGTTAATGATTTCTGCACCACACTTGCCTCTCTGCCAGAGACGAAGTCCAAACGGTTAATGATTTCTCCGCCACACTTGCCTCGCTGCCAGCGACTAAGTCCAAATGGTTACTGATTTCTCCACTGCACTTGCCTCTGTGCCAGAGACGAAGTCCAAATGGTTAATGATTTCTGCACCACACTTGCCTCTCTGCCAGAGACGAAGTCCAAATGGTTAATGATTTCTCCACTGCACTTGCCTCTGTGCCAGAGACGAAGTCCAAATGGTTAATGATTTCTGCACCACACTTGCCTCGCTGCCAGAGACTAAGTCCAAATGGTTACTGATTTCTCCACTGCACTTGCCTCTGTGCCAGAGACGAAGTCCAAATGGTTAATGATTTCTGCACCACACTTGCCTCTCTGCCAGAGACTAAGTCCAAACGGTTAATGATTTCTCCGCCACACTTGCCTCGCTGCCAGAGACTAAGTCCAAATGGTTAATGATTTCTGCACCACACTTGCCTCGCTGCCAGAGACTAAGTCCAAATGGTTAATGATTTCTGCACCACACTTGCCTCTCTGCCAGAGACTAAGTCCAAACGGTTAATGATTTCTCCGCCACACTTGCCTCGCTGCCAGAGACTAAGTCCAAATGGTTAATGATTTCTGCACCACACTTGCCTCGCTGCCAGAGACGAAGTCCAAATGGTTAATGATTTCTCAGGGCCACTGTCCCATTGGTTAGCCATTTCTCCAGAGGCTTACCGAGGCCAACCTGCGATATCTCGCGGACCCGGAGGCCCCGTTGCACGTCCTGCACATTCAGTCCGAGGTGCATTGGTTACCCATTTCTCCAGAAGCTTACCGAAGGCACACCGTCACACCTCGCGGGCCCCGAGGCCACTTTCCCCGGTGCGCAAATTCAATCCGAGGTGCATTGCCCTTAGCCGCCTTCTCCGGCCGGCTTCGGGTGCGTTTCCGGGGCTCCGACCGGGGCAAATCCGGTCCCCGGGGCCAGTGGGAGCCGTCCCCGGGCACGCCCGGGCTTCCGGTCGCCGCTTTCCGTGACCGACCGAAAGACGGTAAAAAATGCCGAAAATGGACAAAAATGGCCGACGGCGGGGCCTCCTGGTCGGTTAGGCGGCAGCCTGGATCGGTCCCTGCGGACCTGGAGGCTCGAGACGGCACTCGGAGCTGTCGACCGATTCTCGACTTGCCACCTCCTACCATTCTGCAGATACCCCGCCAACCCCCCCAGCCAGCAAATGCAGCCGAGATGTCGGTCGGTAGTCCAGCCGCCGAGGAGGCCTCGAAAGCCCGCGACACCTCCTTTCGCCGTTTCCCCATCGGGAGAACCGAGGGGAAATCATTATCTAGCTCCGGCAGCCCCCCTCCAACAATTGCAACCCGCCCCGTGGCCGGGCCGATTCGCCCCGCCTAGCGGGAATGCCTCCACCGGGGGCCCGGCAGAAGCTTCGGATCCGACCTCCTGGACTTCCGTCTTGGCACGGATTTCCCTCACACGGGCCCAGGGGCCACTTCCCCCGGCCTTCGGACGCAGCCGGAGGTGCATCGGGCCGAAGCCGCCTTCCCGGCCGGCTTCCGGAGGTTTCCGGGGCAAACTCCGGTCCTCCCGGCGAGGGGGAGCCTTCCCCGTGCACGCCCGGGTGTCAGGCCGCCGCTTTTCTTGACCGGCCGAAAGAGGCGAAAAATGCCGAAAATGACCAAAAATGGCCGACGGCGGGGCCTCCCGGTCGGTTTGGCGGCAGCCTGGGTCGGTCCCTGCAGACCTGGAGGCTCGAGAAGGCACTTGGCGAAGTCGACCCATTCTCGATTTGCCACCTCCTCCTATTCTGCAGATAGCCCGCCAACCTCCACAGCCAGCAAATGCAACCGTCATTCAGGCCGACGACCCTCCGGTAGTCATACCGAGGAAGAGGCACCGAAGCCCCGCCAGGCCTTCCGGATTGCACCCGCTCCCCGACCGGTTCTTTTTCAAAAAAGGGCCCAGGAGCCCGGATTATTTTAGGACGCGCTCGGGACCGCCCTGAGGGACACCGAACACCCAACCTTTCCCCGGGTCGACCCTCCCCGCCTCGGCCACCGGGGGGGGTCGAACCCGATCACCGGTTAATGATTTCCCCCTGCTCGGACTCGGCTGTTTCTCAACCGCGCTTGCCCGGCTCGGCCCCCAGCCCCGGCCCCTCACGTGGGGGCCCTGAATACGCCCCCCGGCAGCCATCTTGGCCCGCCGGCCCGGTATTTTAGGCCGTTTCGACCCTTCCCTGCCCGCTGGCTGACTGGTTCACCATGTCCCCATTCTGCGCTTAGACTTTTCAGCTGCTCGGGATGCCGGCTGATGACGGCTCCCGTACGACCGGGCGGGCGGCTCCAACTACCGGCCGGCTGCCCGGCCTGCTAACCCGTTAAGCATTTCCCCGTCCTGCACACATTCCCTGGACCTGCTGGTGTGTTCTGCAGCTAACTGCACCCCTACGACCGGGCGGGAGGCTATGATTACTGGTCGGCTGCCCTGCCAGGTAACCGCTTAACCGATTCCCCGTTTGGTACTGAGTCCCTGGACCTGCTGGTGTGTTCCGCAGTTAACTGCACACCTATGACCGGGCGGGAGGCTATAATTACCGGCCGGCAGCCTTGCCTGCTAACCGGCTGCCCGTGTCCCCATTCGGTACTTAGTCCGTGGACCTGCTGGTGTGTTCTGCAGCTAACTGCACCCCTATGACCGGGCGGGAGGCTGTAAATACCGGCCGGCAGCCCAGCCTGCTAACCGGCTGCCCGTGTCCCCATTCTGTCCTTAGTCCTTGGACCTGCTGGTGTGTTCTGCAGCTAACTGCACCCCTATGGCAGGCCGGCATCCCTGCCTGCTGACCGGCTGCCCGTGTCCTCATTCTGTACTTAGTCCTTGGACCTGCTGGTGTGTTCTGCAGCTAACTGCACCCCTATGACCGGGCGGGAGGCTGTAATTACCGGCCGGCAGCCCTGCCTGCTGACCGGCTGCCCGTGTCCTCATTCTGTACTTAGTCCTTGGACCTGCTGGTGTGTTCTGCAGCTGACTGCGCCTCTATTACCCGGCGGGAGGCTATAATTACCGGTCGGCTGCCTTGTCTGCTAACTGGTTCACAGGTTCCCCTGTGCTGTACATATCCCGTGGACCAGCGGCTGTGTTCTGCAGCTCAGCGCACCTTTACTACCATGCCGAAAGCCCTGAATAATGGCCGGCTACCCTGCCTGCTAACCGGTAAACCATTTGCCGCAAACCTAACCCCAGCCCTAAGCCTAACCGCTAACCCTGACCCGAACCCCGAGCCAACAATAAACTAGCCTTGTCCCCTTCCCCGACACGAACACCAAGCCAAGCCCCTAACTCTAACCCTACCCCTACCCCTGACACTTCCCCTAACCCTAACGCCCCAACCCTAACCCCAGCCCTAAGCCTAACCGCTAACCCTAACCCGAATAAAACTCCGGACCACCCGGGCGGACACCGAACACCCAGCCTTTCCCCGGTTCCACCCTCCCCGCCTCGGCCACCAGGCTCGAACCGGCTGAATGGCCAACGATATCGCTCCTGCTCGGACTTTGCTCGCTTTAAATCGCGCTTGCGCGGCTCGGCCTCCAGGCACCGCCCCGTCACGTGCGACCGCTGAATACGCCCCCCGGCAGCCATCTTGGCCCGCCGCTCCGGTATTTCAGGCCGTTTTGACCCTTCCCTGCCCGCTGCCATGCATCCGCTTGCCGGTTAATGATTTCGCCGTTCTGCACCTCGACTTTTGAGCAGCTCGGCAAGCGAAATGCTGACAGCACCCGGAGTATCGGGCCTTCGGCCAACCGCCTGCCCGGCCTCCAGGCACCGACCCTCTCACGTGGTGACTGTGAATCCGCCCCGCCCCCGGTTGCCATTTTTTCCTTGCCGCCTCGATATTTTAAGCCGTTTCACCCTTTCCCCTTCCGGCTTGCTGACAGGTTAATGATTTCCCCATTCCGCGCTTAGGACTTTTCAGCTGCTCGGGATGCCGGCTGCTGACTGCACCCGTACTACCGGCCGGCTGACCTTCCTGCTGACCGGTTAACCATTTCCACGTCCTGGACACATTCCCTGGACCTGCTGGCGTCTTCTGCAGTTTACTGCACCCGTATTACCCGGCGGGAGGCTGTAATTAACGGTCGGCTGCGCTGCCTGTTGTCTGGTTCACCATTTCCCCTTCATTACCCACTCTCAGCAGCGGCTGGGCTGTTCTGCAGCTAACGGCAGCCGTAGTACCGCGTGGACGGCTCCGATTACCGGCCGGCTGCCCTGCCTGCTAACCGGTTAACCATTTCCCCTTCAGTACTTACTCTCAGCAGCCGCTTGGCTGCTCTGCAGCTACATGCAGCCGTACTACCGGGCGGGCGGGCGGGCGGCTTAAATTACCTGCCGGCTGCCGTGTCTGCTAACTGGTTGCCCGCTTTTTACATCGCACGTGGACCAGCTGGTGTGCTC
>JANJGN010004658.1:25000-30000 GCA_026770705.1 Isurus oxyrinchus
AAGTCCAAATGGTTACTGATTTCTCCACTGCACTTGCCTCTGTGCCAGAGACGAAGTCCAAATGGTTAATGATTTCTGCACCACACTTGCCTCTCTGCCAGAGACTAAGTCCAAACGGTTAATGATTTCTCCGCCACACTTGCCTCGCTGCCAGAGACTAAGTCCAAATGGTTAATGATTTCTGCACCACACTTGCCTCGCTGCCAGAGACTAAGTCCAAATGGTTAATGATTTCTGCACCACACTTGCCTCTCTGCCAGAGACTAAGTCCAAACGGTTAATGATTTCTCCGCCACACTTGCCTCGCTGCCAGAGACTAAGTCCAAATGGTTAATGATTTCTGCACCACACTTGCCTCGCTGCCAGAGACGAAGTCCAAATGGTTAATGATTTCTCAGGGCCACTGTCCCATTGGTTAGCCATTTCTCCAGAGGCTTACCGAGGCCAACCTGCGATATCTCGCGGACCCGGAGGCCCCGTTGCACGTCCTGCACATTCAGTCCGAGGTGCATTGGTTACCCATTTCTCCAGAAGCTTACCGAAGGCACACCGTCACACCTCGCGGGCCCCGAGGCCACTTTCCCCGGTGCGCAAATTCAATCCGAGGTGCATTGCCCTTAGCCGCCTTCTCCGGCCGGCTTCGGGTGCGTTTCCGGGGCTCCGACCGGGGCAAATCCGGTCCCCGGGGCCAGTGGGAGCCGTCCCCGGGCACGCCCGGGCTTCCGGTCGCCGCTTTCCGTGACCGACCGAAAGACGGTAAAAAATGCCGAAAATGGACAAAAATGGCCGACGGCGGGGCCTCCTGGTCGGTTAGGCGGCAGCCTGGATCGGTCCCTGCGGACCTGGAGGCTCGAGACGGCACTCGGAGCTGTCGACCGATTCTCGACTTGCCACCTCCTACCATTCTGCAGATACCCCGCCAACCCCCCCAGCCAGCAAATGCAGCCGAGATGTCGGTCGGTAGTCCAGCCGCCGAGGAGGCCTCGAAAGCCCGCGACACCTCCTTTCGCCGTTTCCCCATCGGGAGAACCGAGGGGAAATCATTATCTAGCTCCGGCAGCCCCCCTCCAACAATTGCAACCCGCCCCGTGGCCGGGCCGATTCGCCCCGCCTAGCGGGAATGCCTCCACCGGGGGCCCGGCAGAAGCTTCGGATCCGACCTCCTGGACTTCCGTCTTGGCACGGATTTCCCTCACACGGGCCCAGGGGCCACTTCCCCCGGCCTTCGGACGCAGCCGGAGGTGCATCGGGCCGAAGCCGCCTTCCCGGCCGGCTTCCGGAGGTTTCCGGGGCAAACTCCGGTCCTCCCGGCGAGGGGGAGCCTTCCCCGTGCACGCCCGGGTGTCAGGCCGCCGCTTTTCTTGACCGGCCGAAAGAGGCGAAAAATGCCGAAAATGACCAAAAATGGCCGACGGCGGGGCCTCCCGGTCGGTTTGGCGGCAGCCTGGGTCGGTCCCTGCAGACCTGGAGGCTCGAGAAGGCACTTGGCGAAGTCGACCCATTCTCGATTTGCCACCTCCTCCTATTCTGCAGATAGCCCGCCAACCTCCACAGCCAGCAAATGCAACCGTCATTCAGGCCGACGACCCTCCGGTAGTCATACCGAGGAAGAGGCACCGAAGCCCCGCCAGGCCTTCCGGATTGCACCCGCTCCCCGACCGGTTCTTTTTCAAAAAAGGGCCCAGGAGCCCGGATTATTTTAGGACGCGCTCGGGACCGCCCTGAGGGACACCGAACACCCAACCTTTCCCCGGGTCGACCCTCCCCGCCTCGGCCACCGGGGGGGGTCGAACCCGATCACCGGTTAATGATTTCCCCCTGCTCGGACTCGGCTGTTTCTCAACCGCGCTTGCCCGGCTCGGCCCCCAGCCCCGGCCCCTCACGTGGGGGCCCTGAATACGCCCCCCGGCAGCCATCTTGGCCCGCCGGCCCGGTATTTTAGGCCGTTTCGACCCTTCCCTGCCCGCTGGCTGACTGGTTCACCATGTCCCCATTCTGCGCTTAGACTTTTCAGCTGCTCGGGATGCCGGCTGATGACGGCTCCCGTACGACCGGGCGGGCGGCTCCAACTACCGGCCGGCTGCCCGGCCTGCTAACCCGTTAAGCATTTCCCCGTCCTGCACACATTCCCTGGACCTGCTGGTGTGTTCTGCAGCTAACTGCACCCCTACGACCGGGCGGGAGGCTATGATTACTGGTCGGCTGCCCTGCCAGGTAACCGCTTAACCGATTCCCCGTTTGGTACTGAGTCCCTGGACCTGCTGGTGTGTTCCGCAGTTAACTGCACACCTATGACCGGGCGGGAGGCTATAATTACCGGCCGGCAGCCTTGCCTGCTAACCGGCTGCCCGTGTCCCCATTCGGTACTTAGTCCGTGGACCTGCTGGTGTGTTCTGCAGCTAACTGCACCCCTATGACCGGGCGGGAGGCTGTAAATACCGGCCGGCAGCCCAGCCTGCTAACCGGCTGCCCGTGTCCCCATTCTGTCCTTAGTCCTTGGACCTGCTGGTGTGTTCTGCAGCTAACTGCACCCCTATGGCAGGCCGGCATCCCTGCCTGCTGACCGGCTGCCCGTGTCCTCATTCTGTACTTAGTCCTTGGACCTGCTGGTGTGTTCTGCAGCTAACTGCACCCCTATGACCGGGCGGGAGGCTGTAATTACCGGCCGGCAGCCCTGCCTGCTGACCGGCTGCCCGTGTCCTCATTCTGTACTTAGTCCTTGGACCTGCTGGTGTGTTCTGCAGCTGACTGCGCCTCTATTACCCGGCGGGAGGCTATAATTACCGGTCGGCTGCCTTGTCTGCTAACTGGTTCACAGGTTCCCCTGTGCTGTACATATCCCGTGGACCAGCGGCTGTGTTCTGCAGCTCAGCGCACCTTTACTACCATGCCGAAAGCCCTGAATAATGGCCGGCTACCCTGCCTGCTAACCGGTAAACCATTTGCCGCAAACCTAACCCCAGCCCTAAGCCTAACCGCTAACCCTGACCCGAACCCCGAGCCAACAATAAACTAGCCTTGTCCCCTTCCCCGACACGAACACCAAGCCAAGCCCCTAACTCTAACCCTACCCCTACCCCTGACACTTCCCCTAACCCTAACGCCCCAACCCTAACCCCAGCCCTAAGCCTAACCGCTAACCCTAACCCGAATAAAACTCCGGACCACCCGGGCGGACACCGAACACCCAGCCTTTCCCCGGTTCCACCCTCCCCGCCTCGGCCACCAGGCTCGAACCGGCTGAATGGCCAACGATATCGCTCCTGCTCGGACTTTGCTCGCTTTAAATCGCGCTTGCGCGGCTCGGCCTCCAGGCACCGCCCCGTCACGTGCGACCGCTGAATACGCCCCCCGGCAGCCATCTTGGCCCGCCGCTCCGGTATTTCAGGCCGTTTTGACCCTTCCCTGCCCGCTGCCATGCATCCGCTTGCCGGTTAATGATTTCGCCGTTCTGCACCTCGACTTTTGAGCAGCTCGGCAAGCGAAATGCTGACAGCACCCGGAGTATCGGGCCTTCGGCCAACCGCCTGCCCGGCCTCCAGGCACCGACCCTCTCACGTGGTGACTGTGAATCCGCCCCGCCCCCGGTTGCCATTTTTTCCTTGCCGCCTCGATATTTTAAGCCGTTTCACCCTTTCCCCTTCCGGCTTGCTGACAGGTTAATGATTTCCCCATTCCGCGCTTAGGACTTTTCAGCTGCTCGGGATGCCGGCTGCTGACTGCACCCGTACTACCGGCCGGCTGACCTTCCTGCTGACCGGTTAACCATTTCCACGTCCTGGACACATTCCCTGGACCTGCTGGCGTCTTCTGCAGTTTACTGCACCCGTATTACCCGGCGGGAGGCTGTAATTAACGGTCGGCTGCGCTGCCTGTTGTCTGGTTCACCATTTCCCCTTCATTACCCACTCTCAGCAGCGGCTGGGCTGTTCTGCAGCTAACGGCAGCCGTAGTACCGCGTGGACGGCTCCGATTACCGGCCGGCTGCCCTGCCTGCTAACCGGTTAACCATTTCCCCTTCAGTACTTACTCTCAGCAGCCGCTTGGCTGCTCTGCAGCTACATGCAGCCGTACTACCGGGCGGGCGGGCGGGCGGCTTAAATTACCTGCCGGCTGCCGTGTCTGCTAACTGGTTGCCCGCTTTTTACATCGCACGTGGACCAGCTGGTGTGCTCTGCATCTTAGTGCACCCTTATAAGCGGGCCGGAGAGCCGGATTAACGGTCGGCTACCCTGCCTAGTAACCAGTTAACCATTTGCCGCAACCCGAAGCCTAACCCCTAACCCTAACCCGTACCCTAACCCCTAAACCCCTGAAACTTACCCAAACCCCATCCCCGACCCCAACACCAACACTCACAATCCCGGCTACCAATTCGCCGCCTTCGCCACCATTCCCGCGCCGGCACACTCTTGCAACGCCACCAACATCAACCCTCTTCCAGCCCCCAGCCTTCCCTAACAAAACAGCCTCTCCACCCAACACCGACCCCAATCCACTCTGCCCATCCGGCAATGGCGACGCTCTGCCCGGCCAACACCGCCACATCCACCCGCTTGCTGCTCGGACCTCCCACGCCCTCGCTAAGCCTATGCCTTACAAGCTGACAATCCCTTCCAGCTCACCGCACCCGAAACCCCCTTGCCAGCCATTCAACCCCGTTAACTCCCGCCCTTCCATCATCACCGACCCAAATCCACATTCCCACCCCGCCCAAGAGCTGCTCTGGCACGGCCACGCTCCCCAGATTGCCCCCCTTAGGCGTACATTAAGCCCGCCTCCACTCATTAGAGCCAAACCGCGCGGAAAAGTGACGGGGGAAATCATTAACCAGTCTCACCTGAGCAAAGGGGAAATCATTAACCAATTCAGCTTGCAGGGTAAATCATTAACCAGGTACACTTTAATTTGCTGCCTTCCTTCATCACCGAAAGGATTCCAATTCCCACCCCCTTCAAGAGCTCTGCTAGGACGGCATCGTGCCCCAGGTTGCTCCCCTT
>JANJGN010004659.1:0-31274 GCA_026770705.1 Isurus oxyrinchus
GGGGACTGAGAGACACCAGTCAGTGTACAGATATCTCCCTGAGAGAGAGGGGACTGAGAGACACCAGTCAGTGTACAGATATCTCCCTGAGAGAGAGAGGGGACTGAGAGACACCAGTCAATGTACAGATATCTCCCTGAGAGAGAGAGAGACTGAGAGAGACCAGTCAGTGTCCAGATATCTCCCTGAGAGAGAGAGGGGACTGAGAGACACCAGTCAGTGTCCAGATATCTCCCTGAGAGAGAGAGGGGACTGAGAGACACCAGTCAGTGTACAGATATTTCCCTGAGAGAGAGGGACTGAGAGACACCAGTCAGTGTACAGATATCTCCCTGAGAGGGAGGGACTGAGAGACACCAGTCAGTGTACAGATATCTCCCTGAGAGAGAGGGGACTGAGAGACACCAGTCAGTGTACAGATATCTCCCTGAGAGAGAGGGACTGAGAGACACCAGTCAGTGTACAGATATCTCCCTGAGAGAGAGGGACTGAGAGACACCAGTCAGTGTACAGATATCTCCCTGAGAGAGAGGGACTGAGAGACACAGTCAGTGTACAGATATCTCCCTGAGAGAGAGGGACGGAGAGACACCAGTCAGTGTACAGATATCTCCCTGAGAGAGAGAGTGGGACTGAGAGACACCAGTGTACAGATATCTCCCTGAGAGAGAGAGAGAGACTGAGAGACACCAGTCAGTGTACAGATATCTCCCTGAGAGAGAGAGGCTGAGAAACACCAGTCAGTGTCCAGATATCTCCCTGAGAGAGAGGGGACTGAGAGACACCAGTCAGTGTACAGATATCGCCCTGAGAGAGAGAGACTGAGAGACACCAGTCAGTGTACAGATATCTCCCTGAGAGAGAGAGGCTGAGAGACACCAGTCAGTGTCCAGATATCTCCCTGAGAGAGAGGGGACTGAGAGACACCAGTCAGTGTACAGGTATCTCACTGAGAGAGTGGGACTGAGAGACACCAGTCAGTGTACAGATATCTCCCTGAGAGAGAGGGACTGAGAGACTCCAGTCAGTGTACAGATATCTCCCTGAGAGAGAGAGAGGGGACTGAGAGACAACAGTCAGTGTACAGATATCTCCCTGAGAGAGAGGGACTGAGAGACACCAGTCAGTGTCTAGATATCTCCCTGAGAGAGAGAGGGGACTGAGAGGCAGCAGTCAGTATACAGATATCTCCCTGAGAGAGAGGGGCTGAGAGACACCAGTCAGTGTCCAGATATCTCCCTGAGAGAGAGGGGACTGAGAGACACCAGTCAGTGTACAGGTATCTCCCTGAGAGAGTGGGACTGAGAGACACCAGTCAGTGTACAGATATCTCCCTGAGAGAGAGGGACTGAGAGACTCCAGTCAGTGTACAGATATCTCCCTGAGAGAGAGAGAGGGGACTGAGAGACAACAGTCAGTGTACAGATATCTCCCTGAGAGAGAGGGACTGAGAGACACCAGTCAGTGTCTAGATATCTCCCTGAGAGAGAGAGGGGACTGAGAGGCAGCAGTCAGTGTGCAGATATCTCCCTGAGAGAGAGAGACTGAGAGACACCAGTCAGTGTACAGATATCTCCCTGAGAGAGAGAGACTGAGAGACACCAGTCAGTGTACAGATATCTCCCTGAGAGAGAGACTGAGAGACACCAGTCCGTGTACAGATATCTCCCTGTGAGAGAGAGGGACTGAGAGACACCAGTGTACAGATATCTCCCTGAGAGAGAGTGACTGAGAGACACCAGTCAGTGTACAGATATCTCCCTGAGAGAGAGTGACTGAGAGACATCAGTCAGTGTACAGATATCTCCCTGAGAGAGAGAGAGGGACTGAGAGACATCAGTCAGTGTACAGATATCTCCCTGAGAGAGAGAGGGGACTGAGAGACACCAGTCAGTGTATAGATATCTCCCTGTGAGAGAGGGGACTGAGAGAAACCAGTCCGTGTACAGATATCTCCCTGTGAGAGAGAGGGACAGAGAGACACCAGTGTACAGATATCTCCCTGAGAGAGAGTGACTGAGAGACACCAGTCAGTGTACAGATATCTCCCTGAGAGAGAGTGACTGAGAGACATCAGTCAGTGTACAGATATCTCCCTGAGAGAGAGAGAGGGACTGAGAGACATCCGTCAGTGTACAGATATCTCCCTGAGAGAGAGAGGGGACTGAGAGACACCAGTCAGTGTATAGATATCTCCCTGTGAGAGAGGGGACTGAGAGACACCAGTCAGTGTACAGATATCTCCCTGAGAGAGAGGGACTGAGAGACACCAGTCAGTGTACAGATATCTCCCTGAGAGAGAGTGGGACTGAGAGACACCAGTCAGTGTACAGATATCTCCCTGAGAGAGAGAGACTGAGAGACACCAGTCAGTGTACAGATATCTCCCTGAGAGAGAGTGGGACTGAGAGACACCAGTCAGTGTACAGATATCTCCCTGAGAGAGAGAGACTGAGAGACACCAGTCAGTGTACAGATATCTCCCTGAGAGAGAGCGGACTGAGAGACACCAGTGTACAGATATCTCCCTGAGAGGGAGGGACTGAGAGACACCAGTCAGTGTACAGATATCTCCCTGAGAGAGAGAGAGACTGAGAGACACCAGTCAGTGCACAGATATCTCCCTGAGAGAGAGAGGGTACTGAGAGGCACCAGTCAGTGTACAGATATCTCCCTGAGAGAGAGGGACTGAGAGACACCAGTCAGTGTACAGATATCTCCCTGAGAGAGAGAGAGACTGAAAGACACCAGTCAGTGTACAGATATCTCCCTGAGAGAGAGAGAGGGACTGAGAAACACCAGTCAGTGTACAGATATCTCCCTGAGAGAGAGAGGGACTGAGAGACACCAGTCAGTGTACAGATATCTCCCTGAGAGAGAGACTGAGAGACACCAGTCAGTGTACAGATATCTCCCTGAGAGAGAGACTGAGAGACACCAGTCAGTGTACAGATATCTCCCTGAGAGAGAGGGACTGAGAAACACCAGTCAGTGTACAGATATCTCCCTGAGAGAGAGAGGGACTGATAGACACCAGTCAGTGTACAGATATCTCTCTGTGAGAGAGAGGGACTGAGATACACCAGTCAGTGTACAGATATCTCCCTGAGAGAGAGGGGACTGAGAGACACCAGTCAGTGTACAGACATCTCCCTGAGAGAGAGGGACTGAGAGACACCAGTCAGTGTACAGATATCTCCCTGAGAGAGACAGGGACTGAGAGACACCAGTCAGTGTACAGATCTCTCCCTGAGAGAGAGGGACGGAGAGACACCAGTCAGTGTACAGATATCTCCCTGAGAGAGAGAGTGGGACTGAGAGACACCAGTGTACAGATATCTCCCTGAGAGAGAGAGGGACTGAGATACACCAGTCAGTGTACAGATATCTCCCTGAGAGAGAGGGACTGAGAGACACCAGTCAGTGTACAGATATCTCCCTGAGAGAGAGGGGACTGAGAGACACCAGTCAGTGTACAGATATCTCCCTGAGAGAGAGGGACTGAGAGACACCAGTCAGTGTACAGATATCTCCCTGAGAGAGAGAGGGACTGAGAGACACCAGTCAGTGTACAGATATCTCCCTGAGAGAGAGGGACGGAGAGACACCAGTCAGTGTACAGATATCTCCCTGAGAGAGAGTGGGACTGAGAGACAACAGTCAGTGTACAGATATCTCCCTGAGAGAGAGAGAGACTGAGAGACACCAGTCAGTGTACAGATATCTCCCTGAGAGAGAGAGAGGACTGAGAGACACCAGTCAGTGTACAGATATCTCCCTGAGAGAGAGAGGCTGAGAGACACCAGTCAGTGTCCAGATATCTCCCTGAGAGAGAGGGGACTGAGAGACACCAGTCAGTGTACAGATATCTCCCTGAGAGAGAGAGACTGAGAGACACCAGTCAGTGTACAGATATCTCCCTGAGAGAGAGAGGCTGAGCGACACCAGTCAGTGTCCAGATATCTCCCTGAGAGAGAGGGGACTGAGAGACACCAGTCAGTGTACAGGTATCTCCCTGAGAGAGAGGGGACTGAGAGACACCAGTCAGTGTACAGTTATCTCCCTGAGAGAGAGAGAGGGGACTGAGAGACAACAGTCAGTGTACAGATATCTCCCTGAGAGAGAGGGACTGAGAGACACCAGTCAGTGTCTAGATATCTCCCTGAGAGAGAGAGGGGACTGAGAGGCAGCAGTCAGTATACAGGTATCTCCCTGAGAGAGAGGGGCTGAGAGACACCAGTCAGTGTGCAGATATCTCCCTGAGAGAGAGAGACTGAGAGACACCAGTCAGTGTACAGATATCTCCCTGAGAGAGAGAGAGACTGAGAGACACCAGTCAGTGTACAGATATCTCCCTGAGAGAGAGACTGAGAGACACCAGTCCGTGTACAGATATCTCCCTGTGAGAGAGAGGGACTGAGAGACACCAGTGTACAGATATCTCCCTGAGAGAGAGGGACTGAGAGACACCAGTCAGTGTACAGATATCTCCCTGAGAGAGAGTGACTGAGAGACATCAGTCAGTGTACAGATATCTCCCTGAGAGCGAGAGAGGTACTGAGAGACATCAGTCAGTGTACAGATATCTCCCTGAGAGAGAGAGGGGACTGAGAGACACCAGTCAGTGTATAGATATCTCCCTGTGAGAGAGGGGACTGAGAGACACCAGTCAGTGTACAGATATCTCCCTGAGAGAGAGGGACTGAGAGACACCAGTCAGTGTACAGATATCGCCCTGAGAGAGAGAGACTGAGAGACACCAGTCAGTGTACAGATATCTCCCTGAGAGAGAGAGGCTGAGAGACACCAGTCAGTGTCCAGATATCTCCCTGAGAGAGAGGGGACTGAGAGACACCAGTCAGTGTACAGGTATCTCACTGAGAGAGTGGGACTGAGAGACACCAGTCAGTGTACAGATATCTCCCTGAGAGAGAGGGACTGAGAGTCTCCAGTCAGTGTACAGATATCTCCCTGAGAGCGAGAGAGGTACTGAGAGACATCAGTCAGTGTACAGATATCTCCCTGAGAGAGAGAGGGGACTGAGAGACACCAGTCAGTGTATAGATATCTCCCTGTGAGAGAGGGGACTGAGAGACACCAGTCAGTGTACAGATATCTCCCTGAGAGAGAGGGACTGAGAGACACCAGTCAGTGTACAGATATCTCCCTGAGAGGGAGGGACTGAGAGACACCAGTCAGTGTACAGATATCTCCCTGAGAGAGAGAGAGACTGAGAGACACCAGTCAGTGTACAGATATCTCCCTGAGAGCGAGAGAGACTGAAAGACACCAGTCAGTGTACAGATATCTCCCTGAGAGAGAGAGAGGGACTGAGAAACACCAGTCAGTGTACAGATATCTCCCTGAGAGAGAGACTGAGAGACACCAGTCAGTGTACAGATATCTCCCTGAGAGAGAGACTGAGAGACACCAGTCAGTGTACAGATATCTCCCTGAGAGAGAGGGACTGAGAAACACCAGTCAGTGTACAGATATCTCCCTGAGAGAGACAGGGACTGAGAGACACCAGTCAGTGTACAGATCTCTCCCTGAGAGAGAGAGTGGGACTGAGAGACACCAGTGTACAGATATCTCCCTGAGAGAGAGAGAGAGACTGAGAGACACCAGTCAGTGTACAGATATCTCCCTGAGAGAGAGAGGCTGAGAGACACCAGTCAGTGTCCAGATATCTCCCTGAGAGAGAGGGGACTGAGAGACACCAGTCAGTGTACAGATATCTCCCTGAGAGAGAGGGACTGAGATACACCAGTCAGTGTACAGATATCTCCCTGAGAGAGAGAGGGACTGAGAGACACCAGTCAGTGTACAGATATCTCCCTGAGAGAGAGGGAATGAGAGACACCAGTCAGTGTACAGATATCTCCCTGAGAGAGAGAGGCTGAGAGACACCAGTCAGTGTCCAGATATCTCCCTGAGAGAGAGGGGACTGAGAGACACCAGTCAGTGTACAGGTATCTCCCTGAGAGAGTGGGACTGAGAGACACCAGTCAGTGTACAGATATCTCCCTGAGAGAGAGGGACTGAGAGACTCCAGTCAGTATACAGATATCTCCCTGAGAGAGAGAGAAGGGACTGAGAGACAACAGTCAGTGTACAGATATCTCCCTGAGAGAGAGGGACTGAGAGACACCAGTCAGTGTCTAGATATCTCCCTGAGAGAGAGAGGGGACTGAGAGGCAGCAGTCAGTATACAGATATCTCCCTGAGAGAGAGGGGCTGAGAGACACCAGTCAGTGTGCAGATATCTCCCTGAGAGAGAGAGACTGAGAGACACCAGTCAGTGTACAGATATCTCCCTGAGAGAGAGAGGCTGAGAGACACCAGTCAGTGTCCAGATATCTCCCTGAGAGAGAGGGGACTGAGGGACACCAGTCAGTGTACAGATATCTCCCTGAGAGAGAGAGACTGAGAGACACCAGTCAGTGTACAGATATCTCCCTGAGAGAGAGAGGCTGAGAGACACCAGTCAGTGTCCAGATATCTCCCTGAGAGAGAGGGGACTGAGAGACACCAGTCAGTGTACAGGTATCTCCCTGAGAGAGAGGGGACTGAGAGACACCAGTCAGTGTACAGTTATCTCCCTGAGAGAGAGAGAGGGGACTGAGAGACAACAGTCAGTGTACAGATATCTCCCTGAGAGAGAGGGACTGAGAGACACCAGTCAGTGTCTAGATATCTCCCTGAGAGAGAGAGGGGACTGAGAGGCAGCAGTCAGTATACAGGTATCTCCCTGAGAGAGAGGGGCTGAGAGACACCAGTCAGTGTGCAGATATCTCCCTGAGAGAGAGAGACTGAGAGACACCAGTCAGTGTACAGATATCTCCCTGAGAGAGAGAGAGACTGAGAGACACCAGTCAGTGTACAGATATCTCCCTGAGAGAGAGACTGAGAGACACCAGTCCGTGTACAGATATCTCCCTGTGAGAGAGAGGGACTGAGAGACACCAGTGTACAGATATCTCCCTGAGAGAGAGGGACTGAGAGACACCAGTCAGTGTACAGATATCTCCCTGAAAGAGAGTGACTGAGAGACATCAGTCAGTGTACAGATATCTCCCTGAGAGCGAGAGAGGTACTGAGAGACATCAGTCAGTGTACAGATATCTCCCTGAGAGAGAGAGGGGACTGAGAGACACCAGTCAGTGTATAGATATCTCCCTGTGAGAGAGGGGACTGAGAGACACCAGTCAGTGTACAGATATCTCCCTGAGAGAGAGGGACTGAGAGACACCAGTCAGTGTACAGATATCTCCCTGAGAGGGAGGGACTGAGAGACACCAGTCAGTGTACAGATATCTCCCTGAGAGAGAGAGAGACTGAGAGACACCAGTCAGTGTACAGATATCTCCCTGAGAGCGAGAGAGACTGAAAGACACCAGTCAGTGTACAGATATCTCCCTGAGAGAGAGAGAGGGACTGAGAAACACCAGTCAGTGTACAGATATCTCCCTGAGAGAGAGAGGGACTGAGAGACACCAGTCAGTGTACAGATATCTCCCTGAGAGAGAGACTGAGAGACACCAGTCAGTGTACAGATATCTCCCTGAGAGAGAGACTGAGAGACACCAGTCAGTGTACAGATATCTCCCTGAGAGAGAGGGACTGAGAAACACCAGTCAGTGTACAGATATCTCCCTGAGAGAGACAGGGACTGAGAGACACCAGTCAGTGTACAGATCTCTCCCTGAGAGAGAGAGTGGGACTGAGAGACACCAGTGTACAGATATCTCCCTGAGAGAGAGAGAGAGACTGAGAGACACCAGTCAGTGTACAGATATCTCCCTGAGAGAGAGAGGCTGAGAGACACCAGTCAGTGTCCAGATATCTCCCTGAGAGAGAGGGGACTGAGAGACACCAGTCAGTGTACAGATATCTCCCTGAGAGAGAGGGACTGAGATACACCAGTCAGTGTACAGATATCTCCCTGAGAGAGAGAGGGACTGAGAGACACCAGTCAGTGTACAGATATCTCCCTGAGAGAGAGGGAATGAGAGACACCAGTCAGTGTACAGATATCTCCCTGAGAGAGAGGGACTGAGAGACTCCAGTCAGTGTACAGATATCTCCCTGAGAGAGAGAGAAGGGACTGAGAGACAACAGTCAGTGTACAGATATCTCCCTGAGAGAGAGGGACTGAGAGACACCAGTCAGTGTCTAGATATCTCCCTGAGAGAGAGAGGGGACTGAGAGGCAGCAGTCAGTATACAGATATCTCCCTGAGAGAGAGGGGCTGAGAGACACCAGTCAGTGTGCAGATATCTCCCTGAGAGAGAGAGACTGAGAGACACCAGTCAGTGTACAGATATCTCCCTGAGAGAGAGAGACTGAGAGACACCAGTCAGTGTACAGATATCTCCCTGAGAGAGAGACTGAGAGACACCAGTCCGTGTACAGATATCTCCCTGTGAGAGAGAGGGACTGAGAGACACCAGTGTACAGATATCTCCCTGAGAGAGAGGGACTGAGAGACACCAGTCAGTGTACAGATATCTCCCTGAGAGAGAGTGGGACTGAGAGACACCAGTCAGTGTCCAGATATCTCTCTGAGAGAGAGAGAGCCTGAGAGACACCAGTCAGTGTCCAGATACCTCTCTGAGAGAGAGGGGACTGAGAGACACCAGTCAGTGTACAGATATCTCCCTGAGAGAGAGACTGAGAGACACCAATCAGTGTCCAGATATCTCTCTGAGAGAGAAAGAGACTGAGATACACCAGTCAGTGTACAGATATCTCCCTGAGAGAGAGGGACTGAGAGACACCAGTCAGTGTCCAGATATCTCCCTGAGAGAGAGAGGGACTGAGAGACACCAGTCAGTGTACAGTTATCTCCCTGAGAGAGAGGGTCGGAGAGACACCAGTCAGTGTCCAGATATCTCCCTGAGAGAGAGAGGGGACTGAGAGACAGCAGTCAGTGTACAGATATCTCCCTGAGAGAGAGAGAGACTGAGAGACACCAGTCAGTGTCCAGATATCTCCCTGAGAGAGAGAGGGGACTGAGAGACACCAGTCAGTGTACAGATATCTCCCTGAGAGAGAGGGGACTGAGAGACACCAGTCAGTGTACAGATATCTCCCTGAGAGAGAGAGGGGACTGAGAGACACCAGTCAATGTACAGATATCTCCCTGAGAGAGAGAGAGACTGAGAGAGACCAGTCAGTGTCCAGATATCTCCCTGAGAGAGAGAGGGGACTGAGAGACACCAGTCAGTGTCCAGATATCTCCCTGAGAGAGAGAGGGGACTGAGAGACACCAGTCAGTGTACAGATATTTCCCTGAGAGAGAGGGACTGAGAGACACCAGTCAGTGTACAGATATCTCCCTGAGAGGGAGGGACTGAGAGACACCAGTCAGTGTACAGATATCTCCCTGAGAGAGAGGGGACTGAGAGACACCAGTCAGTGTACAGATATCTCCCTGAGAGAGAGGGACTGAGAGACACCAGTCAGTGTACAGATATCTCCCTGAGAGAGAGGGACTGAGAGACACCAGTCAGTGTACAGATATCTCCCTGAGAGAGAGGGACTGAGAGACACCAGTCAGTGTACAGATATCTCCCTGAGAGAGAGGGACGGAGAGACACCAGTCAGTGTACAGATATCTCCCTGAGAGAGAGAGTGGGACTGAGAGACACCAGTGTACAGATATCTCCCTGAGAGAGAGAGAGAGACTGAGAGACACCAGTCAGTGTACAGATATCTCCCTGAGAGAGAGAGGCTGAGAAACACCAGTCAGTGTCCAGATATCTCCCTGAGAGAGAGGGGACTGAGAGACACCAGTCAGTGTACAGATATCGCCCTGAGAGAGAGAGACTGAGAGACACCAGTCAGTGTACAGATATCTCCCTGAGAGAGAGAGGCTGAGAGACACCAGTCAGTGTCCAGATATCTCCCTGAGAGAGAGGGGACTGAGAGACACCAGTCAGTGTACAGGTATCTCACTGAGAGAGTGGGACTGAGAGACACCAGTCAGTGTACAGATATCTCCCTGAGAGAGAGGGACTGAGAGACTCCAGTCAGTGTACAGATATCTCCCTGAGAGAGAGAGAGGGGACTGAGAGACAACAGTCAGTGTACAGATATCTCCCTGAGAGAGAGGGACTGAGAGACACCAGTCAGTGTCTAGATATCTCCCTGAGAGAGAGAGGGGACTGAGAGGCAGCAGTCAGTATACAGATATCTCCCTGAGAGAGAGGGGCTGAGAGACACCAGTCAGTGTCCAGATATCTCCCTGAGAGAGAGGGGACTGAGAGACACCAGTCAGTGTACAGGTATCTCCCTGAGAGAGTGGGACTGAGAGACACCAGTCAGTGTACAGATATCTCCCTGAGAGAGAGGGACTGAGAGACTCCAGTCAGTGTACAGATATCTCCCTGAGAGAGAGAGAGGGGACTGAGAGACAACAGTCAGTGTACAGATATCTCCCTGAGAGAGAGGGACTGAGAGACACCAGTCAGTGTCTAGATATCTCCCTGAGAGAGAGAGGGGACTGAGAGGCAGCAGTCAGTGTGCAGATATCTCCCTGAGAGAGAGAGACTGAGAGACACCAGTCAGTGTACAGATATCTCCCTGAGAGAGAGAGACTGAGAGACACCAGTCAGTGTACAGATATCTCCCTGAGAGAGAGACTGAGAGACACCAGTCCGTGTACAGATATCTCCCTGTGAGAGAGAGGGACTGAGAGACACCAGTGTACAGATATCTCCCTGAGAGAGAGTGACTGAGAGACACCAGTCAGTGTACAGATATCTCCCTGAGAGAGAGTGACTGAGAGACATCAGTCAGTGTACAGATATCTCCCTGAGAGAGAGAGAGGGACTGAGAGACATCAGTCAGTGTACAGATATCTCCCTGAGAGAGAGAGGGGACTGAGAGACACCAGTCAGTGTATAGATATCTCCCTGTGAGAGAGGGGACTGAGAGAAACCAGTCCGTGTACAGATATCTCCCTGTGAGAGAGAGGGACAGAGAGACACCAGTGTACAGATATCTCCCTGAGAGAGAGTGACTGAGAGACACCAGTCAGTGTACAGATATCTCCCTGAGAGAGAGTGACTGAGAGACATCAGTCAGTGTACAGATATCTCCCTGAGAGAGAGAGAGGGACTGAGAGACATCCGTCAGTGTACAGATATCTCCCTGAGAGAGAGAGGGGACTGAGAGACACCAGTCAGTGTATAGATATCTCCCTGTGAGAGAGGGGACTGAGAGACACCAGTCAGTGTACAGATATCTCCCTGAGAGAGAGGGACTGAGAGACACCAGTCAGTGTACAGATATCTCCCTGAGAGAGAGTGGGACTGAGAGACACCAGTCAGTGTACAGATATCTCCCTGAGAGAGAGAGACTGAGAGACACCAGTCAGTGTACAGATATCTCCCTGAGAGAGAGTGGGACTGAGAGACACCAGTCAGTGTACAGATATCTCCCTGAGAGAGAGAGACTGAGAGACACCAGTCAGTGTACAGATATCTCCCTGAGAGAGAGCGGACTGAGAGACACCAGTGTACAGATATCTCCCTGAGAGGGAGGGACTGAGAGACACCAGTCAGTGTACAGATATCTCCCTGAGAGAGAGAGAGACTGAGAGACACCAGTCAGTGCACAGATATCTCCCTGAGAGAGAGAGGGTACTGAGAGGCACCAGTCAGTGTACAGATATCTCCCTGAGAGAGAGGGACTGAGAGACACCAGTCAGTGTACAGATATCTCCCTGAGAGAGAGAGAGACTGAAAGACACCAGTCAGTGTACAGATATCTCCCTGAGAGAGAGAGAGGGACTGAGAAACACCAGTCAGTGTACAGATATCTCCCTGAGAGAGAGAGGGACTGAGAGACACCAGTCAGTGTACAGATATCTCCCTGAGAGAGAGACTGAGAGACACCAGTCAGTGTACAGATATCTCCCTGAGAGAGAGACTGAGAGACACCAGTCAGTGTACAGATATCTCCCTGAGAGAGAGGGACTGAGAAACACCAGTCAGTGTACAGATATCTCCCTGAGAGAGAGAGGGACTGATAGACACCAGTCAGTGTACAGATATCTCTCTGTGAGAGAGAGGGACTGAGATACACCAGTCAGTGTACAGATATCTCCCTGAGAGAGAGGGGACTGAGAGACACCAGTCAGTGTACAGACATCTCCCTGAGAGAGAGGGACTGAGAGACACCAGTCAGTGTACAGATATCTCCCTGAGAGAGACAGGGACTGAGAGACACCAGTCAGTGTACAGATCTCTCCCTGAGAGAGAGGGACGGAGAGACACCAGTCAGTGTACAGATATCTCCCTGAGAGAGAGAGTGGGACTGAGAGACACCAGTGTACAGATATCTCCCTGAGAGAGAGAGGGACTGAGATACACCAGTCAGTGTACAGATATCTCCCTGAGAGAGAGGGACTGAGAGACACCAGTCAGTGTACAGATATCTCCCTGAGAGAGAGGGGACTGAGAGACACCAGTCAGTGTACAGATATCTCCCTGAGAGAGAGGGACTGAGAGACACCAGTCAGTGTACAGATATCTCCCTGAGAGAGAGAGGGACTGAGAGACACCAGTCAGTGTACAGATATCTCCCTGAGAGAGAGGGACGGAGAGACACCAGTCAGTGTACAGATATCTCCCTGAGAGAGAGTGGGACTGAGAGACAACAGTCAGTGTACAGATATCTCCCTGAGAGAGAGAGAGACTGAGAGACACCAGTCAGTGTACAGATATCTCCCTGAGAGAGAGAGAGGACTGAGAGACACCAGTCAGTGTACAGATATCTCCCTGAGAGAGAGAGGCTGAGAGACACCAGTCAGTGTCCAGATATCTCCCTGAGAGAGAGGGGACTGAGAGACACCAGTCAGTGTACAGATATCTCCCTGAGAGAGAGAGACTGAGAGACACCAGTCAGTGTACAGATATCTCCCTGAGAGAGAGAGGCTGAGCGACACCAGTCAGTGTCCAGATATCTCCCTGAGAGAGAGGGGACTGAGAGACACCAGTCAGTGTACAGGTATCTCCCTGAGAGAGAGGGGACTGAGAGACACCAGTCAGTGTACAGTTATCTCCCTGAGAGAGAGAGAGGGGACTGAGAGACAACAGTCAGTGTACAGATATCTCCCTGAGAGAGAGGGACTGAGAGACACCAGTCAGTGTCTAGATATCTCCCTGAGAGAGAGAGGGGACTGAGAGGCAGCAGTCAGTATACAGGTATCTCCCTGAGAGAGAGGGGCTGAGAGACACCAGTCAGTGTGCAGATATCTCCCTGAGAGAGAGAGACTGAGAGACACCAGTCAGTGTACAGATATCTCCCTGAGAGAGAGAGAGACTGAGAGACACCAGTCAGTGTACAGATATCTCCCTGAGAGAGAGACTGAGAGACACCAGTCCGTGTACAGATATCTCCCTGTGAGAGAGAGGGACTGAGAGACACCAGTGTACAGATATCTCCCTGAGAGAGAGGGACTGAGAGACACCAGTCAGTGTACAGATATCTCCCTGAGAGAGAGTGACTGAGAGACATCAGTCAGTGTACAGATATCTCCCTGAGAGCGAGAGAGGTACTGAGAGACATCAGTCAGTGTACAGATATCTCCCTGAGAGAGAGAGGGGACTGAGAGACACCAGTCAGTGTATAGATATCTCCCTGTGAGAGAGGGGACTGAGAGACACCAGTCAGTGTACAGATATCTCCCTGAGAGAGAGGGACTGAGAGACACCAGTCAGTGTACAGATATCGCCCTGAGAGAGAGAGACTGAGAGACACCAGTCAGTGTACAGATATCTCCCTGAGAGAGAGAGGCTGAGAGACACCAGTCAGTGTCCAGATATCTCCCTGAGAGAGAGGGGACTGAGAGACACCAGTCAGTGTACAGGTATCTCACTGAGAGAGTGGGACTGAGAGACACCAGTCAGTGTACAGATATCTCCCTGAGAGAGAGGGACTGAGAGTCTCCAGTCAGTGTACAGATATCTCCCTGAGAGCGAGAGAGGTACTGAGAGACATCAGTCAGTGTACAGATATCTCCCTGAGAGAGAGAGGGGACTGAGAGACACCAGTCAGTGTATAGATATCTCCCTGTGAGAGAGGGGACTGAGAGACACCAGTCAGTGTACAGATATCTCCCTGAGAGAGAGGGACTGAGAGACACCAGTCAGTGTACAGATATCTCCCTGAGAGGGAGGGACTGAGAGACACCAGTCAGTGTACAGATATCTCCCTGAGAGAGAGAGAGACTGAGAGACACCAGTCAGTGTACAGATATCTCCCTGAGAGCGAGAGAGACTGAAAGACACCAGTCAGTGTACAGATATCTCCCTGAGAGAGAGAGAGGGACTGAGAAACACCAGTCAGTGTACAGATATCTCCCTGAGAGAGAGACTGAGAGACACCAGTCAGTGTACAGATATCTCCCTGAGAGAGAGACTGAGAGACACCAGTCAGTGTACAGATATCTCCCTGAGAGAGAGGGACTGAGAAACACCAGTCAGTGTACAGATATCTCCCTGAGAGAGACAGGGACTGAGAGACACCAGTCAGTGTACAGATCTCTCCCTGAGAGAGAGAGTGGGACTGAGAGACACCAGTGTACAGATATCTCCCTGAGAGAGAGAGAGAGACTGAGAGACACCAGTCAGTGTACAGATATCTCCCTGAGAGAGAGAGGCTGAGAGACACCAGTCAGTGTCCAGATATCTCCCTGAGAGAGAGGGGACTGAGAGACACCAGTCAGTGTACAGATATCTCCCTGAGAGAGAGGGACTGAGATACACCAGTCAGTGTACAGATATCTCCCTGAGAGAGAGAGGGACTGAGAGACACCAGTCAGTGTACAGATATCTCCCTGAGAGAGAGGGAATGAGAGACACCAGTCAGTGTACAGATATCTCCCTGAGAGAGAGAGGCTGAGAGACACCAGTCAGTGTCCAGATATCTCCCTGAGAGAGAGGGGACTGAGAGACACCAGTCAGTGTACAGGTATCTCCCTGAGAGAGTGGGACTGAGAGACACCAGTCAGTGTACAGATATCTCCCTGAGAGAGAGGGACTGAGAGACTCCAGTCAGTATACAGATATCTCCCTGAGAGAGAGAGAAGGGACTGAGAGACAACAGTCAGTGTACAGATATCTCCCTGAGAGAGAGGGACTGAGAGACACCAGTCAGTGTCTAGATATCTCCCTGAGAGAGAGAGGGGACTGAGAGGCAGCAGTCAGTATACAGATATCTCCCTGAGAGAGAGGGGCTGAGAGACACCAGTCAGTGTGCAGATATCTCCCTGAGAGAGAGAGACTGAGAGACACCAGTCAGTGTACAGATATCTCCCTGAGAGAGAGAGGCTGAGAGACACCAGTCAGTGTCCAGATATCTCCCTGAGAGAGAGGGGACTGAGGGACACCAGTCAGTGTACAGATATCTCCCTGAGAGAGAGAGACTGAGAGACACCAGTCAGTGTACAGATATCTCCCTGAGAGAGAGAGGCTGAGAGACACCAGTCAGTGTCCAGATATCTCCCTGAGAGAGAGGGGACTGAGAGACACCAGTCAGTGTACAGGTATCTCCCTGAGAGAGAGGGGACTGAGAGACACCAGTCAGTGTACAGTTATCTCCCTGAGAGAGAGAGAGGGGACTGAGAGACAACAGTCAGTGTACAGATATCTCCCTGAGAGAGAGGGACTGAGAGACACCAGTCAGTGTCTAGATATCTCCCTGAGAGAGAGAGGGGACTGAGAGGCAGCAGTCAGTATACAGGTATCTCCCTGAGAGAGAGGGGCTGAGAGACACCAGTCAGTGTGCAGATATCTCCCTGAGAGAGAGAGACTGAGAGACACCAGTCAGTGTACAGATATCTCCCTGAGAGAGAGAGAGACTGAGAGACACCAGTCAGTGTACAGATATCTCCCTGAGAGAGAGACTGAGAGACACCAGTCCGTGTACAGATATCTCCCTGTGAGAGAGAGGGACTGAGAGACACCAGTGTACAGATATCTCCCTGAGAGAGAGGGACTGAGAGACACCAGTCAGTGTACAGATATCTCCCTGAAAGAGAGTGACTGAGAGACATCAGTCAGTGTACAGATATCTCCCTGAGAGCGAGAGAGGTACTGAGAGACATCAGTCAGTGTACAGATATCTCCCTGAGAGAGAGAGGGGACTGAGAGACACCAGTCAGTGTATAGATATCTCCCTGTGAGAGAGGGGACTGAGAGACACCAGTCAGTGTACAGATATCTCCCTGAGAGAGAGGGACTGAGAGACACCAGTCAGTGTACAGATATCTCCCTGAGAGGGAGGGACTGAGAGACACCAGTCAGTGTACAGATATCTCCCTGAGAGAGAGAGAGACTGAGAGACACCAGTCAGTGTACAGATATCTCCCTGAGAGCGAGAGAGACTGAAAGACACCAGTCAGTGTACAGATATCTCCCTGAGAGAGAGAGAGGGACTGAGAAACACCAGTCAGTGTACAGATATCTCCCTGAGAGAGAGAGGGACTGAGAGACACCAGTCAGTGTACAGATATCTCCCTGAGAGAGAGACTGAGAGACACCAGTCAGTGTACAGATATCTCCCTGAGAGAGAGACTGAGAGACACCAGTCAGTGTACAGATATCTCCCTGAGAGAGAGGGACTGAGAAACACCAGTCAGTGTACAGATATCTCCCTGAGAGAGACAGGGACTGAGAGACACCAGTCAGTGTACAGATCTCTCCCTGAGAGAGAGAGTGGGACTGAGAGACACCAGTGTACAGATATCTCCCTGAGAGAGAGAGAGAGACTGAGAGACACCAGTCAGTGTCCAGATATCTCCCTGAGAGAGAGGGGACTGAGAGACACCAGTCAGTGTACAGATATCTCCCTGAGAGAGAGGGACTGAGATACACCAGTCAGTGTACAGATATCTCCCTGAGAGAGAGAGGGACTGAGAGACACCAGTCAGTGTACAGATATCTCCCTGAGAGAGAGGGAATGAGAGACACCAGTCAGTGTACAGATATCTCCCTGAGAGAGAGGGACTGAGAGACTCCAGTCAGTGTACAGATATCTCCCTGAGAGAGAGAGAAGGGACTGAGAGACAACAGTCAGTGTACAGATATCTCCCTGAGAGAGAGGGACTGAGAGACACCAGTCAGTGTCTAGATATCTCCCTGAGAGAGAGAGGGGACTGAGAGGCAGCAGTCAGTATACAGATATCTCCCTGAGAGAGAGGGGCTGAGAGACACCAGTCAGTGTGCAGATATCTCCCTGAGAGAGAGAGACTGAGAGACACCAGTCAGTGTACAGATATCTCCCTGAGAGAGAGAGACTGAGAGACACCAGTCAGTGTACAGATATCTCCCTGAGAGAGAGACTGAGAGACACCAGTCCGTGTACAGATATCTCCCTGTGAGAGAGAGGGACTGAGAGACACCAGTGTACAGATATCTCCCTGAGAGAGAGGGACTGAGAGACACCAGTCAGTGTACAGATATCTCCCTGAGAGAGAGTGGGACTGAGAGACACCAGTCAGTGTCCAGATATCTCTCTGAGAGAGAGAGAGCCTGAGAGACACCAGTCAGTGTCCAGATACCTCTCTGAGAGAGAGGGGACTGAGAGACACCAGTCAGTGTACAGATATCTCCCTGAGAGAGAGACTGAGAGACACCAATCAGTGTCCAGATATCTCTCTGAGAGAGAAAGAGACTGAGATACACCAGTCAGTGTACAGATATCTCCCTGAGAGAGAGGGACTGAGAGACACCAGTCAGTGTCCAGATATCTCCCTGAGAGAGAGAGGGACTGAGAGACACCAGTCAGTGTACAGTTATCTCCCTGAGAGAGAGGGTCGGAGAGACACCAGTCAGTGTCCAGATATCTCCCTGAGAGAGAGAGGGGACTGAGAGACAGCAGTCAGTGTACAGATATCTCCCTGAGAGAGAGAGAGACTGAGAGACACCAGTCAGTGTCCAGATATCTCCCTGAGAGAGAGAGGGGACTGAGAGACACCAGTCAGTGTACAGATATCTCCCTGAGAGAGAGGGGACTGAGAGACACCAGTCAGTGTACAGATATCTCCCTGAGAGAGAGAGGGGACTGAGAGACACCAGTCAATGTACAGATATCTCCCTGAGAGAGAGAGAGACTGAGAGAGACCAGTCAGTGTCCAGATATCTCCCTGAGAGAGAGAGGGGACTGAGAGACACCAGTCAGTGTCCAGATATCTCCCTGAGAGAGAGAGGGGACTGAGAGACACCAGTCAGTGTACAGATATTTCCCTGAGAGAGAGGGACTGAGAGACACCAGTCAGTGTACAGATATCTCCCTGAGAGGGAGGGACTGAGAGACACCAGTCAGTGTACAGATATCTCCCTGAGAGAGAGGGGACTGAGAGACACCAGTCAGTGTACAGATATCTCCCTGAGAGAGAGGGACTGAGAGACACCAGTCAGTGTACAGATATCTCCCTGAGAGAGAGGGACTGAGAGACACCAGTCAGTGTACAGATATCTCCCTGAGAGAGAGGGACTGAGAGACACCAGTCAGTGTACAGATATCTCCCTGAGAGAGAGGGACGGAGAGACACCAGTCAGTGTACAGATATCTCCCTGAGAGAGAGAGTGGGACTGAGAGACACCAGTGTACAGATATCTCCCTGAGAGAGAGAGAGAGACTGAGAGACACCAGTCAGTGTACAGATATCTCCCTGAGAGAGAGAGGCTGAGAAACACCAGTCAGTGTCCAGATATCTCCCTGAGAGAGAGGGGACTGAGAGACACCAGTCAGTGTACAGATATCGCCCTGAGAGAGAGAGACTGAGAGACACCAGTCAGTGTACAGATATCTCCCTGAGAGAGAGAGGCTGAGAGACACCAGTCAGTGTCCAGATATCTCCCTGAGAGAGAGGGGACTGAGAGACACCAGTCAGTGTACAGGTATCTCACTGAGAGAGTGGGACTGAGAGACACCAGTCAGTGTACAGATATCTCCCTGAGAGAGAGGGACTGAGAGACTCCAGTCAGTGTACAGATATCTCCCTGAGAGAGAGAGAGGGGACTGAGAGACAACAGTCAGTGTACAGATATCTCCCTGAGAGAGAGGGACTGAGAGACACCAGTCAGTGTCTAGATATCTCCCTGAGAGAGAGAGGGGACTGAGAGGCAGCAGTCAGTATACAGATATCTCCCTGAGAGAGAGGGGCTGAGAGACACCAGTCAGTGTCCAGATATCTCCCTGAGAGAGAGGGGACTGAGAGACACCAGTCAGTGTACAGGTATCTCCCTGAGAGAGTGGGACTGAGAGACACCAGTCAGTGTACAGATATCTCCCTGAGAGAGAGGGACTGAGAGACTCCAGTCAGTGTACAGATATCTCCCTGAGAGAGAGAGAGGGGACTGAGAGACAACAGTCAGTGTACAGATATCTCCCTGAGAGAGAGGGACTGAGAGACACCAGTCAGTGTCTAGATATCTCCCTGAGAGAGAGAGGGGACTGAGAGGCAGCAGTCAGTGTGCAGATATCTCCCTGAGAGAGAGAGACTGAGAGACACCAGTCAGTGTACAGATATCTCCCTGAGAGAGAGAGACTGAGAGACACCAGTCAGTGTACAGATATCTCCCTGAGAGAGAGACTGAGAGACACCAGTCCGTGTACAGATATCTCCCTGTGAGAGAGAGGGACTGAGAGACACCAGTGTACAGATATCTCCCTGAGAGAGAGTGACTGAGAGACACCAGTCAGTGTACAGATATCTCCCTGAGAGAGAGTGACTGAGAGACATCAGTCAGTGTACAGATATCTCCCTGAGAGAGAGAGAGGGACTGAGAGACATCAGTCAGTGTACAGATATCTCCCTGAGAGAGAGAGGGGACTGAGAGACACCAGTCAGTGTATAGATATCTCCCTGTGAGAGAGGGGACTGAGAGAAACCAGTCCGTGTACAGATATCTCCCTGTGAGAGAGAGGGACAGAGAGACACCAGTGTACAGATATCTCCCTGAGAGAGAGTGACTGAGAGACACCAGTCAGTGTACAGATATCTCCCTGAGAGAGAGTGACTGAGAGACATCAGTCAGTGTACAGATATCTCCCTGAGAGAGAGAGAGGGACTGAGAGACATCCGTCAGTGTACAGATATCTCCCTGAGAGAGAGAGGGGACTGAGAGACACCAGTCAGTGTATAGATATCTCCCTGTGAGAGAGGGGACTGAGAGACACCAGTCAGTGTACAGATATCTCCCTGAGAGAGAGGGACTGAGAGACACCAGTCAGTGTACAGATATCTCCCTGAGAGAGAGTGGGACTGAGAGACACCAGTCAGTGTACAGATATCTCCCTGAGAGAGAGAGACTGAGAGACACCAGTCAGTGTACAGATATCTCCCTGAGAGAGAGTGGGACTGAGAGACACCAGTCAGTGTACAGATATCTCCCTGAGAGAGAGAGACTGAGAGACACCAGTCAGTGTACAGATATCTCCCTGAGAGAGAGCGGACTGAGAGACACCAGTGTACAGATATCTCCCTGAGAGGGAGGGACTGAGAGACACCAGTCAGTGTACAGATATCTCCCTGAGAGAGAGAGAGACTGAGAGACACCAGTCAGTGCACAGATATCTCCCTGAGAGAGAGAGGGTACTGAGAGGCACCAGTCAGTGTACAGATATCTCCCTGAGAGAGAGGGACTGAGAGACACCAGTCAGTGTACAGATATCTCCCTGAGAGAGAGAGAGACTGAAAGACACCAGTCAGTGTACAGATATCTCCCTGAGAGAGAGAGAGGGACTGAGAAACACCAGTCAGTGTACAGATATCTCCCTGAGAGAGAGAGGGACTGAGAGACACCAGTCAGTGTACAGATATCTCCCTGAGAGAGAGACTGAGAGACACCAGTCAGTGTACAGATATCTCCCTGAGAGAGAGACTGAGAGACACCAGTCAGTGTACAGATATCTCCCTGAGAGAGAGGGACTGAGAAACACCAGTCAGTGTACAGATATCTCCCTGAGAGAGAGAGGGACTGATAGACACCAGTCAGTGTACAGATATCTCTCTGTGAGAGAGAGGGACTGAGATACACCAGTCAGTGTACAGATATCTCCCTGAGAGAGAGGGGACTGAGAGACACCAGTCAGTGTACAGACATCTCCCTGAGAGAGAGGGACTGAGAGACACCAGTCAGTGTACAGATATCTCCCTGAGAGAGACAGGGACTGAGAGACACCAGTCAGTGTACAGATCTCTCCCTGAGAGAGAGGGACGGAGAGACACCAGTCAGTGTACAGATATCTCCCTGAGAGAGAGAGTGGGACTGAGAGACACCAGTGTACAGATATCTCCCTGAGAGAGAGAGGGACTGAGATACACCAGTCAGTGTACAGATATCTCCCTGAGAGAGAGGGACTGAGAGACACCAGTCAGTGTACAGATATCTCCCTGAGAGAGAGGGGACTGAGAGACACCAGTCAGTGTACAGATATCTCCCTGAGAGAGAGGGACTGAGAGACACCAGTCAGTGTACAGATATCTCCCTGAGAGAGAGAGGGACTGAGAGACACCAGTCAGTGTACAGATATCTCCCTGAGAGAGAGGGACGGAGAGACACCAGTCAGTGTACAGATATCTCCCTGAGAGAGAGTGGGACTGAGAGACAACAGTCAGTGTACAGATATCTCCCTGAGAGAGAGAGAGACTGAGAGACACCAGTCAGTGTACAGATATCTCCCTGAGAGAGAGAGAGGACTGAGAGACACCAGTCAGTGTACAGATATCTCCCTGAGAGAGAGAGGCTGAGAGACACCAGTCAGTGTCCAGATATCTCCCTGAGAGAGAGGGGACTGAGAGACACCAGTCAGTGTACAGATATCTCCCTGAGAGAGAGAGACTGAGAGACACCAGTCAGTGTACAGATATCTCCCTGAGAGAGAGAGGCTGAGCGACACCAGTCAGTGTCCAGATATCTCCCTGAGAGAGAGGGGACTGAGAGACACCAGTCAGTGTACAGGTATCTCCCTGAGAGAGAGGGGACTGAGAGACACCAGTCAGTGTACAGTTATCTCCCTGAGAGAGAGAGAGGGGACTGAGAGACAACAGTCAGTGTACAGATATCTCCCTGAGAGAGAGGGACTGAGAGACACCAGTCAGTGTCTAGATATCTCCCTGAGAGAGAGAGGGGACTGAGAGGCAGCAGTCAGTATACAGGTATCTCCCTGAGAGAGAGGGGCTGAGAGACACCAGTCAGTGTGCAGATATCTCCCTGAGAGAGAGAGACTGAGAGACACCAGTCAGTGTACAGATATCTCCCTGAGAGAGAGAGAGACTGAGAGACACCAGTCAGTGTACAGATATCTCCCTGAGAGAGAGACTGAGAGACACCAGTCCGTGTACAGATATCTCCCTGTGAGAGAGAGGGACTGAGAGACACCAGTGTACAGATATCTCCCTGAGAGAGAGGGACTGAGAGACACCAGTCAGTGTACAGATATCTCCCTGAGAGAGAGTGACTGAGAGACATCAGTCAGTGTACAGATATCTCCCTGAGAGCGAGAGAGGTACTGAGAGACATCAGTCAGTGTACAGATATCTCCCTGAGAGAGAGAGGGGACTGAGAGACACCAGTCAGTGTATAGATATCTCCCTGTGAGAGAGGGGACTGAGAGACACCAGTCAGTGTACAGATATCTCCCTGAGAGAGAGGGACTGAGAGACACCAGTCAGTGTACAGATATCGCCCTGAGAGAGAGAGACTGAGAGACACCAGTCAGTGTACAGATATCTCCCTGAGAGAGAGAGGCTGAGAGACACCAGTCAGTGTCCAGATATCTCCCTGAGAGAGAGGGGACTGAGAGACACCAGTCAGTGTACAGGTATCTCACTGAGAGAGTGGGACTGAGAGACACCAGTCAGTGTACAGATATCTCCCTGAGAGAGAGGGACTGAGAGTCTCCAGTCAGTGTACAGATATCTCCCTGAGAGAGAGAGAGGGGACTGAGAGACAACAGTCAGTGTACAGATATCTCCCTGAGAGAGAGGGACTGAGAGACACCAGTCAGTGTCTAGATATCTCCCTGAGAGAGAGAGGGGACTGAGAGGCAGCAGTCAGTATACAGATATCTCCCTGAGAGAGAGGGGCTGAGAGACACCAGTCAGTGTCCAGATATCTCCCTGAGAGAGAGGGGACTGAGAGACACCAGTCAGTGTACAGGTATCTCCCTGAGAGAGTGGGACTGAGAGACACCAGTCAGTGTACAGATATCTCCCTGAGAGAGAGGGACTGAGAGACTCCAGTCAGTGTACAGATATCTCCCTGAGAGAGAGAGAGGGGACTGAGAGACAACAGTCAGTGTACAGATATCTCCCTGAGAGAGAGGGACTGAGAGACACCAGTCAGTGTCTAGATATCTCCCTGAGAGAGAGAGGGGACTGAGAGGCAGCAGTCAGTGTGCAGATATCTCCCTGAGAGAGAGAGACTGAGAGACACCAGTCAGTGTACAGATATCTCCCTGAGAGAGAGAGACTGAGAGACACCAGTCAGTGTACAGATATCTCCCTGAGAGAGAGACTGAGAGACACCAGTCCGTGTACAGATATCTCCCTGTGAGAGAGAGGGACTGAGAGACACCAGTGTACAGATATCTCCCTGAGAGAGAGTGACTGAGAGACACCAGTCAGTGTACAGATATCTCCCTGAGAGAGAGTGACTGAGAGACATCAGTCAGTGTACAGATATCTCCCTGAGAGAGAGAGAGGGACTGAGAGACATCAGTCAGTGTACAGATATCTCCCTGAGAGAGAGAGGGGACTGAGAGACACCAGTCAGTGTATAGATATCTCCCTGTGAGAGAGGGGACTGAGAGACACCAGTCCGTGTACAGATATCTCCCTGTGAGAGAGAGGGACAGAGAGACACCAGTGTACAGATATCTCCCTGAGAGAGAGTGACTGAGAGACACCAGTCAGTGTACAGATATCTCCCTGAGAGAGAGTGACTGAGAGACATCAGTCAGTGTACAGATATCTCCCTGAGAGAGAGAGAGGGACTGAGAGACATCCGTCAGTGTACAGATATCTCCCTGAGAGAGAGAGGGGACTGAGAGACACCAGTCAGTGTATAGATATCTCCCTGTGAGAGAGGGGACTGAGAGACACCAGTCAGTGTACAGATATCTCCCTGAGAGAGAGGGACTGAGAGACACCAGTCAGTGTACAGATATCTCCCTGAGAGAGAGTGGGACTGAGAGACACCAGTCAGTGTACAGATATCTCCCTGAGAGAGAGAGACTGAGAGACACCAGTCAGTGTACAGATATCTCCCTGAGAGAGAGAGGGTACTGAGAGGCACCAGTCAGTGTACAGATATCTCCCTGAGAGAGAGGGACTGAGAGACACCAGTCAGTGTACAGATATCTCCCTGAGAGAGAGAGAGACTGAAAGACACCAGTCAGTGTACAGATATCTCCCTGAGAGAGAGAGAGGGACTGAGAAACACCAGTCAGTGTACAGATATCTCCCTGAGAGAGAGAGGGACTGAGAGACACCAGTCAGTGTACAGATATCTCCCTGAGAGAGAGACTGAGAGACACCAGTCAGTGTACAGATATCTCCCTGAGAGAGAGACTGAGAGACACCAGTCAGTGTACAGATATCTCCCTGAGAGAGAGGGACTGAGAAACACCAGTCAGTGTCCAGATATCTCCCTGAGAGAGAGGGGACTGAGAGACACCAGTCAGTGTACAGGTATCTCCCTGAGAGAGAGGGGACTGAGAGACACCAGTCAGTGTACAGTTATCTCCCTGAGAGAGAGAGAGGGGACTGAGAGACAACAGTCAGTGTACAGATATCTCCCTGAGAGAGAGGGACTGAGAGACACCAGTCAGTGTCTAGATATCTCCCTGAGAGAGAGAGGGGACTGAGAGGCAGCAGTCAGTATACAGGTATCTCCCTGAGAGAGAGGGGCTGAGAGACACCAGTCAGTGTGCAGATATCTCCCTGAGAGAGAGAGACTGAGAGACACCAGTCAGTGTACAGATATCTCCCTGAGAGAGAGAGAGACTGAGAGACACCAGTCAGTGTACAGATATCTCCCTGAGAGAGAGACTGAGAGACACCAGTCCGTGTACAGATATCTCCCTGTGAGAGAGAGGGACTGAGAGACACCAGTGTACAGATATCTCCCTGAGAGAGAGTGACTGAGAGACATCAGTCAGTGTACAGATATCTCCCTGAGAGCGAGAGAGGTACTGAGAGACATCAGTCAGTGTACAGATATCTCCCTGAGAGAGAGAGGGGACTGAGAGACACCAGTCAGTGTATAGATATCTCCCTGTGAGAGAGGGGACTGAGAGACACCAGTCAGTGTACAGATATCTCCCTGAGAGAGAGGGACTGAGAGACACCAGTCAGTGTACAGATATCTCCCTGAGAGGGAGGGACTGAGAGACACCAGTCAGTGTACAGATATCTCCCTGAGAGAGCGAGAGACTGAGAGACACCAGTCAGTGTACAGATATCTCCCTGAGAGCGAGAGAGACTGAAAGACACCAGTCAGTGTACAGATATCTCCCTGAGAGAGAGAGAGGGACTGAGAAACACCAGTCAGTGTACAGATATCTCCCTGAGAGAGAGAGGGACTGAGAGACACCAGTCAGTGTACAGATATCTCCCTGAGACAGAGACTGAGAGACACCAGTCAGTGTACAGATATCTCCCTGAGAGAGAGACTGAGAGACACCAGTCAGTGTACAGATATCTCCCTGAGAGAGAGGGACTGAGAAACACCAGTCAGTGTACAGATATCTCCCTGAGAGAGACAGGGACTGAGAGACACCAGTCAGTGTACAGATCTCTCCCTGAGAGAGAGAGTGGGACTGAGAGACACCAGTGTACAGATATCTCCCTGAGAGAGAGAGAGAGACTGAGAGACACCAGTCAGTGTACAGATATCTCCCTGAGAGAGAGAGGCTGAGAGACACCAGTCAGTGTCCAGATATCTCCCTGAGAGAGAGGGGACTGAGAGACACCAGTCAGTGTACAGATATCTCCCTGAGAGAGAGGGACTGAGATACACCAGTCAGTGTACAGATATCTCCCTGAGAGAGAGAGGGACTGAGAGACACCAGTCAGTGTACAGATATCTCCCTGAGAGAGAGGGAATGAGAGACACCAGTCAGTGTACAGATATCTCCCTGAGAGAGAGAGGCTGAGAGACACCAGTCAGTGTCCAGATATCTCCCTGAGAGAGAGGGGACTGAGAGACACCAGTCAGTGTACAGGTATCTCCCTGAGAGAGTGGGACTGAGAGACACCAGTCAGTGTACAGATATCTCCCTGAGAGAGAGGGACTGAGAGACTCCAGTCAGTGTACAGATATCTCCCTGAGAGAGAGAGAAGGGACTGAGAGACAACAGTCAGTGTACAGATATCTCCCTGAGAGAGAGGGACTGAGAGACACCAGTCAGTGTCTAGATATCTCCCCTGAGAGAGAGAGGGGACTGAGAGGCAGCAGTCAGTATACAGATATCTCCCTGAGAGAGAGGGGCTGAGAGACACCAGTCAGTGTGCAGATATCTCCCTGAGAGAGAGAGACTGAGAGACACCAGTCAGTATACAGATATCTCCCTGAGAGAGAGAGACTGAGAGACACCAGTCAGTGTACAGATATCTCCCTGAGAGAGAGACTGAGAGACACCAGTCCGTGTACAGATATCTCCCTGTGAGAGAGAGGGACTGAGAGACACCAGTGTACAGATATCTCCCTGAGAGAGATTGACTGAGAGTCACCAGTCAGTGTACAGATATCTCCCTGAGAGAGAGTGACTGAGAGACATCAGTCAGTCTACAGATATCTCCCTGAGAGAGAGAGAGGGACTGAGAGACACCAGTCAGTGTACAGATATCTCCCTGAGAGTGAGAGCGGACTGAGAGACACCAGTGTACAGATATCTCCCTGAGAGGGAGGGACTGAGAGACACCAGTCAGTGTACAGATATCTCCCTGAGAGAGAGAGAGACTGAGAGACACCCGTCAGTGTACAGATATCTCCCTGAGAGAGTGAGACTGAGAGACACCAGTCATTGTACAGATATCTCCCTGAGAGAGAGGGACTGAGAGACACCAGTCAGTGTACAGATATCTCCCTGAGAGAGAGGGACTGAGAGACACCAGTCAGTGTACAGATATCTCCCTGAGAGAGAGAGACTGAGAGACACCAGTCAGTGTACAGATATCTCCCTGAGAGAGAGAGGCTGAGAGACACCAGTCAGTGTCCAGATATCTCCCTGAGAGAGAGGGGACTGAGAGACACCAGTCAGTGTACAGGTATCTCCCTGAGAGAGAGGGGACTGAGAGACACCAGTCAGTGTACAGTTATCTCCCTGAGAGAGAGAGAGGGGACTGAGAGACAACAGTCAGTGTACAGATATCTCCCTGAGAGAGAGGGACTGAGAGACACCAGTCAGTGTCTAGATATCTCCCTGTGAGAGAGAGGGGACTGAGAGGCAGCAGTCAGTATACAGATATCTCCCTGAGAGAGAGGGGCTGAGAGACACCAGTCAGTGTGCAGATATCTCCCTGAGAGAGAGAGACTGAGAGACACCAGTCAGTGTACAGATATCTCCCTGAGAGAGAGAGAGACTGAGAGACACCAGTCAGTGTACAGATATCTCCCTGAGAGAGAGACTGAGAGACACCAGTCCGTGTACAGATATCTCCCTGTGAGAGAGAGGGACTGAGAGACACCAGTGTACAGATATCTCCCTGAGAGAGAGGGACTGAGAGACACCAGTCAGTGTACAGATATCTCCCTGAGAGAGAGTGACTGAGAGACATCAGTCAGTGTACAGATATCTCCTGAGAGCGAGAGAGGTACTGAGAGACATCAGTCAGTGTACAGATATCTCCCTGAGAGAGAGAGGGGACTGAGAGACACCAGTCAGTGTATAGATATCTCCCTGTGAGAGAGGGGACTGAGAGACACCAGTCAGTGTACAGATATCTCCCTGAGAGAGAGGGACTGAGAGACACCAGTCAGTGTACAGATATCTCCCTGAGAGGGAGGGACTGAGAGACACCAGTCAGTGTACAGATATCTCCCTGAGAGAGAGAGAGACTGAGAGACACCAGTCAGTGTACAGATATCTCCCTGAGAGCGAGAGAGACTGAAAGACACCAGTCAGTGTACAGATATCTCCCTGAGAGAGAGAGAGGGACTGAGAAACACCAGTCAGTGTACAGATATCTCCCTGAGAGAGAGAGGGACTGAGAGACACCAGTCAGTGTACAGATATCTCCCTGAGAGAGAGACTGAGAGACACCAGTCAGTGTACAGATATCTCCCTGAGAGAGAGACTGAGAGACACCAGTCAGTGTACAGATATCTCCCTGAGAGAGAGGGACTGAGAAACACCAGTCAGTGTACAGATATCTCCCTGAGAGAGACAGGGACTGAGAGACACCAGTCAGTGTACAGATCTCTCCCTGAGAGAGAGAGTGGGACTGAGAGACACCAGTGTACAGATATCTCCCTGAGAGAGAGAGAGAGACTGAGAGACACCAGTCAGTGTACAGATATCTCCCTGAGAGAGAGAGGCTGAGAGACACCAGTCAGTGTCCAGATATCTCCCTGAGAGAGAGGGGACTGAGAGACACCAGTCAGTGTACAGATATCTCCCTGAGAGAGAGGGACTGAGATACACTAGTCAGTGTACAGATATCTCCCTGAGAGAGAGAGGGACTGAGAGACACCAGTCAGTGTACAGATATCTCCCTGAGAGAGAGGGAATGAGAGACACCAGTCAGTGTACAGATATCTCCCTGAGAGAGAGAGGCTGAGAGACACCAGTCAGTGTCCAGATATCTCCCTGAGAGAGAGGGGACTGAGAGACACCAGTCAGTGTACAGGTATCTCCCTGAGAGAGTGGGACTGAGAGACACCAGTCAGTGTACAGATATCTCCCTGAGAGAGAGAGAAGGGACTGAGAGACAACAGTCAGTGTACAGATATCTCCCTGAGAGAGAGGGACTGAGAGACACCAGTCAGTGTCTAGATATCTCCCTGAGAGAGAGAGGGGACTGAGAGGCAGCAGTCAGTATACAGATATCTCCCTGAGAGAGAGGGGCTGAGAGACACCAGTCAGTGTGCAGATATCTCCCTGAGAGAGAGAGACTGAGAGACACCAGTCAGTGTACAGATATCTCCCTGAGAGAGAGAGACTGAGAGACACCAGTCAGTGTACAGATATCTCCCTGAGAGAGAGACTGAGAGACACCAGTCCGTGTACAGATATCTCCCTGTGAGAGAGAGGGACTGAGAGACACCAGTGTACAGATATCTCCCTGAGAGAGAGTGACTGAGAGACACCAGTCAGTGTACAGACATCTCCCTGAGAGAGAGTGACTGAGAGACATCAGTCAGTGTACAGATATCTCCCTGAGAGAGAGAGAGGGACTGAGAGACACCAGTCAGTGTACAGATATCTCCCTGAGAGTGAGAGCGGACTGAGAGACACCAGTCAGTGTACAGATATCTCCCTGAGAGAGAGGGGACTGAGAGACACCAGTCAGTGTACAGATATCTCCCTGAGAGGGAGGGACTGAGAGACACCAGTCAGTGTACAGATATCTCCTGAGAGAGAGAGAGACTGAGAGACACCCGTCAGTGTACAGATATCTCCCTGAGAGAGTGAGACTGAGAGACACCAGTCAGTGTACAGATATCTCCCTGAGAGAGAGGGACTGAGAGACACCAGTCAGTGTACAGATATCTCCCTGAGAGAGAGGGACTGAGAGACACCAGTCAGTGTACAGATATCTCCCTGAGAGAGAGAGACTGAAAGACACCAGTCAGTGTACAGATATCTCCCTGAGAGAGAGAGAGGGACTGAGAAACACCAGTCAGTGTACAGATATCTCCCTGAGAGAACGAGGGACTGAGAGACACCAGTCAGTGTACAGATATCTCCCTGAGAGAGAGGACTGAGAGACACCAGTCAGTGTACAGATATCTCCCTGAGAGAGAGAGGGACTGAGAGACACCAGTCAGTGTACAGATATCTCCCTGAGAGAGAGAGAGACTGAGAGACACCAGTCAGTGTACAGATATCTCCCTGAGAGAGAGACTGAGAGACACCAGTCAGTGTACAAATATCTCCCTGAGAGAGAGGGACTGAGAAACACCAGTCATTGTACAGATATCTCCCTGAGAGAGAGGGACTGAGAAACACCAGTCAGTGTACAGATATCTCCCTGAGAGAGAGAGGGACTGAGAGACACCAGGCAGTGTACAGATATCTCTCTGTGAGAGAGAGGGACTGAGATACACCAGTCAGTGTACAGATATCTCCCTGAGAGAGAGGGACTGAGAGACACCAGTCAGTGTACAGATATCTCCCTGAGAGAGAGGGACTGAGAGACACCAGTCAGTGTACAGATATCTTCCTGAGAGAGAGAGAGACTGAGAGACACCAGTCAGTGTACAGATATCTCCCTGAGAGAGAGAGACTGAGAGACACCAGTCAGTGTACAGATATCTTCCTGAGAGAGAGAGAGACTGAGAGACACCAGTCAGTGTACAGATATCTCCCTGAGAGAGAGGGACTGAGAGACACCAGTCAGTGTACAGATATCTCTCTGTGAGAGAGAGAGACTGAGAGACACCAGTCAGTGTACAGATATCTCCCTGAGAGAGAGAGGGACTGAGATACACCAGTCAGTGTACAGATATCTCCCTGAGAGAGAGAGGGACTGAGAGACACCAGTCAGTGTACAGCTATCTCCCTGAGAGAGTGGGTCTGAGCGACACCAGTAGTGTATAGATATCTCCCTGAGAGAGATACAGACTGAGAGAGACGCAGAGCGGGAGGTGCAGAGCGGGAGAGGAGCCGAGAAATAGGCAGTCAATGAGAGAGACAGTCTGTGAGAGAGAGAGAGAGAGAGTGAGGCAGAAACCGAGAGAGAGAGAGAGAGAGGCACTGAGAGAGAGCGGCAGAGAGAGAGAGAGAGGCAGAGTGAGAGAGACAGAGGGAGACAGTCAGTGAGTGATAGAGACTGAGATAGAGACAGAGAGAGACAGAGAGAGAGGCAGAGAGAAAGAGGCAGAGAGAGATAGAGGCACAGAGAGAGAGAGGCAGAGAGAGATAGAGGCACAGAGAGAGAGAGGCAGAGAGACGGATAGAGACAGAGAGAGGCAGAGAGAGAGAGAGGCAGAGACAGAGAGAGACAGAGACAGAGAGAAACAGAGAGAGAGAGAGACAAAGAGAGAGAGAGAGAGAGATACAGAGAGACAGAGAGAGAGACAGACACA
>JANJGN010004660.1:0-31273 GCA_026770705.1 Isurus oxyrinchus
TGCAGTAATCTGGTGCTGTGTTTCCCAGTGTTAATATTGTAATCTTCAGTAATCTGGTGCCGTTATTCCGAGCATTAATACTGGAATCTTCAGTAATCTGGTGCTGTTTTTCCCAGTGTTAATAATGCAGTCTTCAGTAATCTGGTGCTGTGTTTTTCAGTGTTAATACGGAAATCTGCAGTATTTTGGTGCTGTGTCTCCCAGTGTTAATACTGAAATCTTCAGTAACCTGGTGCTGTTTTTCCCAGTGTTAATAATGTAGTCTTCAGTAATCTGGTGCTGTTTTTCCCAATGTTAATACTGAAATCTGCAGTAATCTGGTCCTGTGTTTCCCAGTGTTAACACTGAAATCCGCTGTAATCTGATGCTGTGTTTGCCAGAGTTAACACTGAAATCTGCAGTAATCTGGTGCTGTGTTTTCCAGTGTAAATATCTAATCTGCCGTAATCTGGTGCTGTGTTTCCCAGATTTAACACTGAAATCTGCAGAAATCTGGTGCTGTGTTTCCCAGTGTTAATATTGGAATCTTCAGTAATCTGGTGATGTATTTCCCAGTGTTCATACTGAAATCTGCAGTAATTTGGTGCTGTGTTTGCCAGTGTTAATACGGAATTCTGCAGTATTTTGGTGCTGTGTTTCCCAGTGTTAATACTGAAATCTTCAGTAGTCTGGTCCTGTGTTTCCCAGTGTTAACACTGAAATCCGCTGTAATCTGGTCTCGTCTTTCCCAGAGTTAACACTGAAATCTGCAGTAATCTGGTGCTGTGTTTCCCAGTGTTCACACCGAAATCCGCATTAATCTGGTGCTGTGCTTCCCAGTGTTAATACTGGAACGTTCCGGAATCTGGTGCTGTGTTTCCCTGAGTTAACACTGAAATCCACAGTAATCTGTTGCTGTGTTTCCAGAGTTAACTATAAAATCTGCAAGAATCTGGTTCTGTGTTTCCCAGTGTTAATATCTAATCTGCAGTATTCTGGTGGTGTGTCTCCCAGAGGTAACACTGAAATCCACAGTAATCTGGTGCTCTGTTTCCCAGATTAAACACTGGAATCTGCAGTAATCTGGTGCTGTGTTTCCTTGTGTTAATATCTAATCTGCAGTAATCTGGTGCTTTTTTTCTCAGTGTTAATACTGAAATCTGCAGTAATCTGGTGCTGTGTTTCCCAGTGTTCACACTCGAATCTTGAGTAATCTGGTGTTGCGTTTCCCAGTGTTAATAGTGAAATCTGCAGTAATCTGGTGCTGTGTTTCCCAGTGTTAATATTGTAATCTTCAGTAATCTGGTGCCGTGTTTCCCAGCGTTAATACTGGAATCTTCAGTAATCTGGTGCGGTATTTCCCAGTGTTCATACTGAAATCTGCAGTAATTTGGTGCTGTGTTTTTCAGTGTTAATACGGAAATCTGCAGTATTTTGGTGCTGTGTCTCCCAGTGTTAATACTGAAATCTTCAGTAACCTGGTGCTGTTTTTCCCAGTGTTAATAATGTAGTCTTTAGTAATCTGGTGCTGTTTTTCCCAATGTTAATACTGAAATCTGCAGTATTCTAGTCCTGTGTTTCCCAATGTTAACACTGAAATCCGCTGTAATCCGATGCTGTGTTTGCCAGAGTTAACACTGAAATCTGCAGTAATCTGGTGCTGTGTTTCCTAGTGTTCACACCGAAATCCACATTAATCTGGTGCTGTGCTTCCAGTGTTATACTGGAACCTTCCGGAATCTGGTGCTGTTTCCCAGAGTTAACACTGAAATCCACAGTAATCTGGTGCTGTGTTTCCCAGAGTTAACCCTGAAATCTTCAGTAATCTGGTGCTGTGTTTCCCAGTGTCAACTCTGAAATCCACAGTAATCTGGTGCTGTGTTTCCCCCGAGTTAACACTGAAATCTGCAGTATTCTGGTGCTGTGTTTCTGAGTGTAAATACTGAAATGTGTGTTAATCTGGTGCTGTGTTTCCCAGTGTTAATACTGAAATCCGCAGTAATCTGGTGCTGGGTTTCCCAGTGTTAACACTGAAATCCACAGTAATCTGGTGCTGTGTTTCCCAGAGTTACCCTGCAATCTGCAGTAATCTGGTGCTGTGTTACCCAGTGTTAATACAGGAGTTTTCAGTTTTCTGGTGCTGTGTTTCCCAGAGTTAAGACTGAAATCCACAGTAATCTGGTGCTGTGTTTCCCAGAGTTAACCCTGCAATCTGCAGTAATCTGGTGCTGTGTTTCCCAGAGTTAATACTGGAATCTTCAGTAACCTGCTGCTGTTTTTCCCAGTGTTAATAATGTCGTCTTCAGTAATCTGGTGCTGTGTTTCCCAATGTTAATACTGAAATCTGCAGTAATCTGATCCTGTGTTTCCCAGTGTTAACACTGAAATCCGCTGTAATCTGGTCTTGTGTTTGCCAGAGTCAACACTGAAATCTGCAGTAATCTGGTGCTGTGTTTCCCTGAGTTAACACTGAAATCTGCAGTAATCTGGTGCTGTGTTTCCCAGTGTTAACACTGAAATCCGCTGTAATCTGGTCTTGTGTTTCCCAGAGTTAACACTGAAATCTGCAGTAATCTGGTGCTGTGTTTCCCACAGTTAAAACTGAAATCTGCAGTAATCTGGTGCTGTGTTTCCCAGTGTTAACACTGAAATCCGCTGTAATCTGGTCCTGTGTTTGCCAGAGTTAACACTGAAATCTGCAGTAATCTGGTGCTGTCTTTCCCAATGTTCACACCGAAATCCGCATTAATCTGGTGCTGTGCTTCCCAGTGTTAATACTGGAACCTTCCGGAATCTGGTGCTGTGTTTCGCAGTGTCAAACTGAAATCTGCAGTAATCTGGTGCTGTGCTTCCCAGTGTTCACACTGAAATCTGCAGTAATCTGGTGCTGTGTTTCCCAGAGTTAACACTGAAATCCACAGTAATCTGGTGCTGTGTTTCCCAGTGTTCATACTGAAATCTGCAGTAATTTGGTGCTGTGTTTTCCAGTGTTAATACGGAAATCTGCAGTAATTTGGTGCTGTGTTTTCCAGTGTTAATACGGAAATCTGCAGTAATCTGGTGCTGTGTCACCCAGTGATAATGCTGAAATCTTCAGTAACCTGGTGCTGTGTTTCCCAATGTTAATACTGAAATCTGCAGTAATCTGGTGCTGTGTTTGCCAGAGTTAACACTGAAATCTGCAGTAATCTGGTGCTGTGTTTCCTAGTGTTCACACCGAAATCCGCATTAATCTGGTGCTGTGCTTCCCAGTGTTAATACTGGAACCTTCCGGAATCTGGTGCTGTGTTTCCCAGAGTTAATACTGAAATCCACAGTAATCTGGTGCTGTGTTTCCCAGTGTCAACTCTGAAATCCACAGTAATCTGGTGCTGTGTTTCCCCGAGTTAACACTGAAATCTGCATTAATATGGTGATGTGTTTCCCAGTGTTACCACTGAAATCTGCAGTAATCTTGTGCTGTGTTTCTGAGTGTAAATACTGAAATGTGTGTTAATCTGGTGCTGTGTTTCCCAATGTTAATACTGAAATCTGCAGTACTCTGGTCCTGTGTTTCCCAGTGTTAACACTGAAGTCCGCTGTAATCTGGTCTTGTGTTTCCCAGAGTTAACACTGAAATCTGCAGTAATCTGGTGCTGTTCTTCCCAGTGTTAATACTGGAACCTTCCGGAATCTGGTGCTGTGTTTCGCAGTGTCAAACTGAAATCTGCAGTAATCTGGTGCTGTGCTTCCCAGTGTTCACACTGAAATCTGCAGTAATCTGGTGCTGTGTTTCCCAGAGTTAACACTGAAATCCACAGTAATCTGGTGTTGTGTTTCCCAGTGTTAATACTGGAATCTTCAGTAATCAGGTGCTGTGTTTCCCAGTGTTTACACTGAAATTTGCAGTAATTTGGTGCTGTGTTTCTCAGAGTTAACACTGAAATCCACAGTAATCTGGTGCTGTGTTTCCCAGAGTTAACACTGAAATCTGCATTAATCTGGTGATGGGTTTCCTAGTGTTACCACTGAAATCTGCAGTAATCTTGTGCTGTGTTTCCCAGTGTAAATACTGAAATCTGTGTTAATCTGGTGCTGTGTTTCCCAGAGTGAACACTGAAATCTTCAGTAATCTGGTAATGTGTTTCCCAGTGTTAACACTGAAATCCACAGTAATCTGGTGCTGTGTTTCCCAGAGTTAACACTGAAATCTTCAGTAATCTGTTGCTGTGTTTCCCAGATTTAACACTGAAATCTGCATTAATCTGGTGATGTGTTTCCCAGTGTTACCACTGAAATCTGCAGTAATCTTGTGCTGTGTTTCCCAGTGTAAATACTGAAATCTGTGTTAATCTGGTGCTGTGTTTCCCAGAGTGAACACTGAAATTTTCAGTAATCTGGTAATGTGTTTCCCAGACTTAACACTGAAATCCACAGTAATCTGGTGCTGTGTTTCCCAGTGTTAATATCTAATCTGCAGTAATCTGGTGCATTGTTTCTCAGTGTTAATACTGAAATCTGCAGTAACCTGTTGCTGTGTTTGCCAGTGGAAATACTAAAATTTGCGTTAATCTGGTGCTGTATTTCCCAGTATTAATATCTCATCTGCAGTAATCTGGTGCTGTGTTTCCCAGAGTTAACACTGAAATCCACAGTAATCTGGTGCTGTGTTTCCCAGTGTTCATACTCAAATCTTCAGTAATCTGATGTTGTGTTTCCCACGGTTAATACTGGAATCTTTAGTAATCTGATGCTGTGTTTCCCAGTGTCAAACTGAAATTTGCAGTAATCTGGTGCTGTGTTTCCCAGTGTAAATACTGAAATATGCAGTAATCTGGTGCTGTGTTTCCCAGTGTTAACTCTGAAATCTGCAGTAATCTGGTGCTGTGCTTCCCAGTGTTAATACTGAAATATGCAGTAATCTGGTGCTGGGTTTCCCAGTGTTAACTCTGAAATCTGCAATAACGTGTTGCTGTGTTTCCCAGTGTAAATACTGAAATCTGCGTTAATCTGGTGCTGTGTTTCCGTGTTCACACTGAAATCTGAAGTAATCTGGTGCTGTCTTTCCCAGAGTTAACACTGAAATCTGCAGTAATCTGGTGCTGTGTTTCCCAGTGTTAATATCTAATCTGCAGTAATCTGGTGCTGTGTTTCGCAGAGTTCACACTGAAATCCACACTATTCTGGTGCTGTGTTTCCCAGATTTAACACTGGAATCTGCAGTAATCTGGTGCTGTGTTTCCTTGTGTTAATATCTCATCTGCAGTAATCTGCTGCTGTGTTTCTCAGTGTTAATACTGAAATCTGCAGTAATCTGGTGCTGTGTTTCCCAGTGTTCATACTGGAATCTTCAGTAATCTGGTGTTGCATTTCCCAGTGTTAATAGTGGAATCTTCAGTAATCTGATGCTGTGTTTCCCAGTGTTAAACTGAAATTTGCAGTAATCTGGTGCTGTGTTTCCACTGTAAGTACTGAAATCAGTAGTAATCTGGTGCTGTGTTTCCCATTGTTAATACTGGAATCTTCAGTAATCTGGTGCTGTGTTTCTCAGTGTTCAAACTGGAACCTGCAGTAATCTGGTGCTGTGTTTCCCAGTGTTCAGAGTGACATCTGCAGTAATCTGGTGCTGTGTTCCCCAGTGTAAATACTGAAATCAGCAGTAATCTGGTGCTGTGTTCCCCAGTGTTCACACCGAAAACCGCATTAATCTGGTGCTGTGCTTCCCAGTGTTAATACTGGAACCTTCAGTAAACTGGTGCTGTGTTTACCAGTGTCAAAATGAAATCTGCAGTAATCTGGTGCTGTGTTTCCCAGTGTAAATACTGGAATCTTCTGTAATCTGTTGCTGTGTTTCCCTGAGTTAACACTGAAATCCACAGTAATCTGTTGCTGTGTTTCCCAGAGTAAACACTGAAATCTGCAGTAATCTGGTGCTGTGTTTCCCAGAGTTAACACTGAAATCTGCAGTAATCTGGTGCTGTGTTTCCCAGATTTAACACTGAAATCCACAGTAATCTGATGCTGTGTTTCCCAGAGTTAACACTGAAATCTGCAGTAAACTGGTCTTGTGTTTCCCAGAGTTAACACTGAAATCCACTGTAATCTGGTGCTGTGTTTGCCAGAGTTAACACTGAAATCCACAGTAATCTGTTGCTGTGTTTCCCAGAGTTAACTATAAAATCTGCAAGAATCTGGTTCTGTGTTTCCCAGTGTTAATATCTAATCTGCAGTATTCTGGTGGTGTGTCTCCCAGAGGTAACACTGAAATCCACAGTAATCTGGTGCTCTGTTTCCCAGATTAAACACTGGAATCTGCAGTAATCTGGTGCTGTGTTTCCTTGTGTTAATATCTAATCTGCAGTAATCTGGTGCTTTTTTTCTCAGTGTTAATACTGAAATCTGCAGTAATCTGGTGCTGTGTTTCCCAGTGTTCACACTCGAATCTTGAGTAATCTGGTGTTGCGTTTCCCAGTGTTAATAGTGAAATCTGCAGTAATCTGGTGCTGTGTTTCCCAGTGTTAATATTGTAATCTTCAGTAATCTGGTGCCGTGTTTCCCAGCGTTAATACTGGAATCTTCAGTAATCTGGTGCGGTATTTCCCAGTGTTCATACTGAAATCTGCAGTAATTTGGTGCTGTGTTTTTCAGTGTTAATACGGAAATCTGCAGTATTTTGGTGCTGTGTCTCCCAGTGTTAATACTGAAATCTTCAGTAACCTGGTGCTGTTTTTCCCAGTGTTAATAATGTAGTCTTTAGTAATCTGGTGCTGTTTTTCCCAATGTTAATACTGAAATCTGCAGTATTCTAGTCCTGTGTTTCCCAATGTTAACACTGAAATCCGCTGTAATCCGATGCTGTGTTTGCCAGAGTTAACACTGAAATCTGCAGTAATCTGGTGCTGTGTTTCCTAGTGTTCACACCGAAATCCACATTAATCTGGTGCTGTGCTTCCCAGTGTTAATACTGGAACCTTCCGGAATCTGGTGCTGTTTCCCAGAGTTAACACTGAAATCCACAGTAATCTGGTGCTGTGTTTCCCAGAGTTAACCCTGAAATCTTCAGTAATCTGGTGCTGTGTTTCCCAGTGTCAACTCTGAAATCCACAGTAATCTGGTGCTGTGTTTCCCCGAGTTAACACTGAAATCTGCAGTATTCTGGTGCTGTGTTTCTGAGTGTAAATACTGAAATGTGTGTTAATCTGGTGCTGTGTTTCCCAGTGTTAATACTGAAATCCGCAGTAATCTGGTGCTGGGTTTCCCAGTGTTAACACTGAAATCCACAGTAATCTGGTGCTGTGTTTCCCAGAGTTAACCCTGCAATCTGCAGTAATCTGGTGCTGTGTTACCCAGTGTTAATACAGGAGTTTTCAGTTTTCTGGTGCTGTGTTTCCCAGAGTTAAGACTGAAATCCACAGTAATCTGGTGCTGTGTTTCCCAGAGTTAACCCTGCAATCTGCAGTAATCTGGTGCTGTGTTTCCCAGAGTTAATACTGGAATCTTCAGTAACCTGCTGCTGTTTTTCCCAGTGTTAATAATGTCGTCTTCAGTAATCTGGTGCTGTGTTTCCCAATGTTAATACTGAAATCTGCAGTAATCTGATCCTGTGTTTCCCAGTGTTAACACTGAAATCCGCTGTAATCTGGTCTTGTGTTTGCCAGAGTCAACACTGAAATCTGCAGTAATCTGGTGCTGTGTTTCCCTGAGTTAACACTGAAATCTGCAGTAATCTGGTGCTGTGTTTCCCAGTGTTAACACTGAAATCCGCTGTAATCTGGTCTTGTGTTTCCCAGAGTTAACACTGAAATCTGCAGTAATCTGGTGCTGTGTTTCCCACAGTTAAAACTGAAATCTGCAGTAATCTGGTGCTGTGTTTCCCAGTGTTAACACTGAAATCCGCTGTAATCTGGTCCTGTGTTTGCCAGAGTTAACACTGAAATCTGCAGTAATCTGGTGCTGTCTTTCCCAATGTTCACACCGAAATCCGCATTAATCTGGTGCTGTGCTTCCCAGTGTTAATACTGGAACCTTCCGGAATCTGGTGCTGTGTTTCGCAGTGTCAAACTGAAATCTGCAGTAATCTGGTGCTGTGCTTCCCAGTGTTCACACTGAAATCTGCAGTAATCTGGTGCTGTGTTTCCCAGAGTTAACACTGAAATCCACAGTAATCTGGTGCTGTGTTTCCCAGTGTTCATACTGAAATCTGCAGTAATTTGGTGCTGTGTTTTCCAGTGTTAATACGGAAATCTGCAGTAATTTGGTGCTGTGTTTTCCAGTGTTAATACGGAAATCTGCAGTAATCTGGTGCTGTGTCACCCAGTGATAATGCTGAAATCTTCAGTAACCTGGTGCTGTGTTTCCCAATGTTAATACTGAAATCTGCAGTAATCTGGTGCTGTGTTTGCCAGAGTTAACACTGAAATCTGCAGTAATCTGGTGCTGTGTTTCCTAGTGTTCACACCGAAATCCGCATTAATCTGGTGCTGTGCTTCCCAGTGTTAATACTGGAACCTTCCGGAATCTGGTGCTGTGTTTCCCAGAGTTAATACTGAAATCCACAGTAATCTGGTGCTGTGTTTCCCAGTGTCAACTCTGAAATCCACAGTAATCTGGTGCTGTGTTTCCCCGAGTTAACACTGAAATCTGCATTAATATGGTGATGTGTTTCCCAGTGTTACCACTGAAATCTGCAGTAATCTTGTGCTGTGTTTCTGAGTGTAAATACTGAAATGTGTGTTAATCTGGTGCTGTGTTTCCCAATGTTAATACTGAAATCTGCAGTACTCTGGTCCTGTGTTTCCCAGTGTTAACACTGAAGTCCGCTGTAATCTGGTCTTGTGTTTCCCAGAGTTAACACTGAAATCTGCAGTAATCTGGTGCTGTTCTTCCCAGTGTTAATACTGGAACCTTCCGGAATCTGGTGCTGTGTTTCGCAGTGTCAAACTGAAATCTGCAGTAATCTGGTGCTGTGCTTCCCAGTGTTCACACTGAAATCTGCAGTAATCTGGTGCTGTGTTTCCCAGAGTTAACACTGAAATCCACAGTAATCTGGTGTTGTGTTTCCCAGTGTTAATACTGGAATCTTCAGTAATCAGGTGCTGTGTTTCCCAGTGTTTACACTGAAATTTGCAGTAATTTGGTGCTGTGTTTCTCAGAGTTAACACTGAAATCCACAGTAATCTGGTGCTGTGTTTCCCAGAGTTAACACTGAAATCTGCATTAATCTGGTGATGGGTTTCCTAGTGTTACCACTGAAATCTGCAGTAATCTTGTGCTGTGTTTCCCAGTGTAAATACTGAAATCTGTGTTAATCTGGTGCTGTGTTTCCCAGAGTGAACACTGAAATCTTCAGTAATCTGGTAATGTGTTTCCCAGTGTTAACACTGAAATCCACAGTAATCTGGTGCTGTGTTTCCCAGAGTTAACACTGAAATCTTCAGTAATCTGTTGCTGTGTTTCCCAGATTTAACACTGAAATCTGCATTAATCTGGTGATGTGTTTCCCAGTGTTACCACTGAAATCTGCAGTAATCTTGTGCTGTGTTTCCCAGTGTAAATACTGAAATCTGTGTTAATCTGGTGCTGTGTTTCCCAGAGTGAACACTGAAATTTTCAGTAATCTGGTAATGTGTTTCCCAGACTTAACACTGAAATCCACAGTAATCTGGTGCTGTGTTTCCCAGTGTTAATATCTAATCTGCAGTAATCTGGTGCATTGTTTCTCAGTGTTAATACTGAAATCTGCAGTAACCTGTTGCTGTGTTTGCCAGTGGAAATACTAAAATTTGCGTTAATCTGGTGCTGTATTTCCCAGTATTAATATCTCATCTGCAGTAATCTGGTGCTGTGTTTCCCAGAGTTAACACTGAAATCCACAGTAATCTGGTGCTGTGTTTCCCAGTGTTCATACTCAAATCTTCAGTAATCTGATGTTGTGTTTCCCACGGTTAATACTGGAATCTTTAGTAATCTGATGCTGTGTTTCCCAGTGTCAAACTGAAATTTGCAGTAATCTGGTGCTGTGTTTCCCAGTGTAAATACTGAAATATGCAGTAATCTGGTGCTGTGTTTCCCAGTGTTAACTCTGAAATCTGCAGTAATCTGGTGCTGTGCTTCCCAGTGTTAATACTGAAATATGCAGTAATCTGGTGCTGGGTTTCCCAGTGTTAACTCTGAAATCTGCAATAACGTGTTGCTGTGTTTCCCAGTGTAAATACTGAAATCTGCGTTAATCTGGTGCTGTGTTTCCGTGTTCACACTGAAATCTGAAGTAATCTGGTGCTGTCTTTCCCAGAGTTAACACTGAAATCTGCAGTAATCTGGTGCTGTGTTTCCCAGTGTTAATATCTAATCTGCAGTAATCTGGTGCTGTGTTTCGCAGAGTTCACACTGAAATCCACACTATTCTGGTGCTGTGTTTCCCAGATTTAACACTGGAATCTGCAGTAATCTGGTGCTGTGTTTCCTTGTGTTAATATCTCATCTGCAGTAATCTGCTGCTGTGTTTCTCAGTGTTAATACTGAAATCTGCAGTAATCTGGTGCTGTGTTTCCCAGTGTTCATACTGGAATCTTCAGTAATCTGGTGTTGCATTTCCCAGTGTTAATAGTGGAATCTTCAGTAATCTGATGCTGTGTTTCCCAGTGTTAAACTGAAATTTGCAGTAATCTGGTGCTGTGTTTCCACTGTAAGTACTGAAATCAGTAGTAATCTGGTGCTGTGTTTCCCATTGTTAATACTGGAATCTTCAGTAATCTGGTGCTGTGTTTCTCAGTGTTCAAACTGGAACCTGCAGTAATCTGGTGCTGTGTTTCCCAGTGTTCAGAGTGACATCTGCAGTAATCTGGTGCTGTGTTCCCCAGTGTAAATACTGAAATCAGCAGTAATCTGGTGCTGTGTTCCCCAGTGTTCACACCGAAAACCGCATTAATCTGGTGCTGTGCTTCCCAGTGTTAATACTGGAACCTTCAGTAAACTGGTGCTGTGTTTACCAGTGTCAAAATGAAATCTGCAGTAATCTGGTGCTGTGTTTCCCAGTGTAAATACTGGAATCTTCTGTAATCTGTTGCTGTGTTTCCCTGAGTTAACACTGAAATCCACAGTAATCTGTTGCTGTGTTTCCCAGAGTAAACACTGAAATCTGCAGTAATCTGGTGCTGTGTTTCCCAGAGTTAACACTGAAATCTGCAGTAATCTGGTGCTGTGTTTCCCAGATTTAACACTGAAATCCACAGTAATCTGGTGCTGTGTTTCCCAGAGTTAACACTGAAATCTGCAGTAAACTGGTCTTGTGTTTCCCAGAGTTAACACTGAAATCCACTGTAATCTGGTGCTGTGTTTGCCAGAGTTAACACTGAAATCTGCTGTAATCTGGTGCCGTGTTTCCTAGTGTTCACTCCGAAATCCGCATTAATCTGGTGCTGTGCTTCCCAGTGTTAATACTGGAACCTTCCAGAATCTGGTGCTGTGTTTTCCAGTGTCAAACTGAAATCTGCAGTAATCTGGTGCTGTGTTTCGCAGTGTTAATACTGGAATCTTCAGTAATCTGGTGCTGGGTTTCCCAGAGTTAACACTGAAATCTGCAGTAATCTGGTGCTGTGTTTCCCAGTGTTAACACTGAAATGCACAGTCATCTGGTGCTGTGTTTCCCAGTCTTAATACTGGAATCTTCAGTAATCTGGTGCTGGGTTTCCCAGAGTTAACACTGAAATGCACAGTCATCTGGTGCTGTGTTTCCCAGTGTTAATACTGGAATGTTCAGTAATCTGGTGCTGTGTCTCCCAGAGTTAACACTGAAATCCACAGTAATCTGGTGCTGTGTTTCCCAGAGTTAACCCTGAAATCTGCAGTAATCTGTTGCTGTGTTTCCCAGTGTTAACAGTGAAATCTGCATTAATCTGGTGATGTGTTTCCCAGTGTTACCACTGAAATCAGCAGTAATCTGATGCTGTGCTTCCCAGTGTTAATACTGGAATCTTCAGTTGTCTGGTCCTGCGTTTCCCAGTGTTAACACTGGAATCTGCAGTAATCTGGTGTTGTCTTTCCCTGTTTTAATTTCTGATCTGCAGTAATCTGGTGCTGTGTTTCTCAGTGTTAATACTGAAATCCGCACTAATCTGGTGCTATGTTTCCCAGTGTTAACTCTGAAATCTGCAGTAACGTGTTGCTGTGTTTCCCAGTGTTAATACTGACATCTGCAGTATTCTGGTGCTGTGTTTCCCAGTGTTAATACTGGAATCTGCAGTAATCTGTTGCTATGTTTCCCAGTGTTAATACTGACATCTGCAGTATTCTGGTGCTGTGTTTCCCAGAGTTAATGCTGAAATCTGCAGTAATCTGGTCCTGTGTTTCCCAGTGTTAACACTGAAATCCGCTGTAATCTGGTCTTGTGTTTCCCAGAGTTAACACTGAAATCTGCAGTAATCTGGTGCTGTGTTTCCCAGTGTTAATACTGAAATCTTCAGTTACCTGGTGCTGTTTTTCCCAATGTTAATAATGTAGTCTTCAGTAATCTGGTGCTGTGTTTCCCAATGTTAATACTGAAATCTGCAGTAATCTGGTCCTGTGTTTCCCAGTGTTAACACTGAAATCCGCTGTAATCTGGTCTTGTGTTTCCCAGAGTTAACACTGAAATCTGCAGTAATCTGGTCCTGTCTTTCCCAGTGTTCACACCGAAATCCGCATTAATCTGGTGCTGTGCTTCCCAGTGTTAATACTGGAACCTTCCGGAATCTGGTGCTGTGTTTCGCAGTGTCAAACTGAAATCTGCAGTAATCTGGTGCTATGTTTCCCAGTGTTCACACTGAAATCTGCAGTAATCTGGAGCTGTGTTTCCCAGAGTTAACACTAAAATCCACAGTAATCTGGTGCTGTGTTTCCCAGGGTTAATACAGGAATCTTCAGTAATCGGGTGCTGTGTTTCCCAGTGTTAACACTGAAATCCGCATTAATCTGGTGCTGTGTTTCCCAGAGTTAACACTGAAATCCACAGTAATCTGGTGCTGTGTTTCCCAGAGTTAACACTGAATTCTGCAGTAATCTGTTGCTGTGTTTCCCAGTGTTACCACTGAAATCTGCAGTAATCTTGTGCTGTGTTTCCCAGTGTAAATACTGAAATCTGTGTTAATCTGGTGCTGTGTTTCCCAGAGTGAACACTGAAATCTTCAGTTATCTGGTAATGTGTTTCCCAGTGTTAACACTGAAAACCACAGTAATCTGGTGCTGTGTTTCCCAGAGTTAACACTGAAATCTGAATTAATCTGGTGATGTGTTTCCCAGTGTTAATACTGGAATCTTCAGTAATCTGGTGCTGGGTTTCCCAGAGTTAACACTGAAATGCGCAGTCATCTGGTGCTGTGTTTCCCAGTGTTAATACTGGAATGTTCAGTAATCTGGTGCTGTGTCTCCCAGAGTTAACACTGAAATCCACAGTAATCTGGTGCTGTGTTTCCCAGAGTTAACCCTGAAATCTGCAGTAATCTGGTGCTGTGTTTCCCAGTGTCAACTCTGAAATCCACAGTAATCTGTTGCTGTGTTTCCCCGAGTTAACACTGAAATCTGCAGTATTCTGTTGCTATGTTTCCCAGTGTTACCACTGAAATCTGCAGTAATCTGGTGCTGTGTTTCTGAGTGTAAATACTGAAATGTGTGTTAATCTGGTCCTGTGTTTCCCAGTGTTAACACTGAAATCAGCAGTAATCTGATGCTGTGCTTCCTAGTGTTAATTCTGGAATCTTCAGTTGTCTGGTCCTGCGTTTCCCAGTGTTAACACTGGAATCTGCAGTAATCTGGTGTTGTCTTTCCCTGTTTTAATTTCTGATCTGCAGTAATCTGGTGCTGTGTTTCTCAGTGTTAAATCTGAAATCCGCACTAATCTGGTGCTATGTTTCCCAGTGTTAACTCTGAAATCTGCAGTAACGTGTTGCTGTGTTTCCCAGTGTTAATACTGGAATCTGCAGTAATCTTTTGCTATGTTTCCCAGTGTTAATACTGACATCTGCAGTATTCTGGTGCTGTGTTTCCCAGAGTTAATGCTGAAATCTGCAGTAATCTGGTCCTGTGTTTCCCAGTGTTAACACTGAAATCCGCTGTAATCTGGTCTTGTGTTTCCCAGAGTTAACACTGAAATCTGCAGTAATCTGGTGCTGTGTTTCCCAGTGTTAATACTGAAATCTTCAGTTACCTGGTGCTGTTTTTCCCAGTGTTAATAATGTAGTCTTCAGTAATCTGGTGCTGTGTTTCCCAATGTTAATACTGAAATCTGCAGTAATCTGGTCCTGTGTTTCCCAGTGTTAACACTGAAATCCGCTGTAATCTGGTCTTGTGTTTCCCAGAGTTAACACTGAAATCTGCAGTAATCTGGTGCTGTCTTTCCCAGTGTTCACACCGAAATCCGCATTAATCTGGTGCTGTGCTTCCCAGTGTTAATACTGGAACCTTCCGGAATCTGGTGCTGTGTTTCGCAGTGTCAAACTGAAATCTGCAGTAATCTGGTGCTGTGTTTCCCAGTGTTCACACTGAAATCTGCAGTAATCTGGTGCTGTGTTTCCCTGAGTTAACACTAAAATCCACAGTAATCTGGTGCTGTGTTTCCCAGGGTTAATACAGGAATCTTCAGTAATCGGGTGCTGTGTTTCCCAGTGTTAACACTGAAATCTGCAGTAATTTGGTGCTGTGTTTCCCAGAGTTAACACTGAAATCCACAGTAATCTGGTGCTGTGTTTCCCAGAGTTAACACTGAATTCTGCAGTAATCTGTTGCTGTGTTTCCCAGTGTTACCACTGAAATCTGCAGTAATCTTGTGCTGTGTTTCCCAGTGTAAATACTGAAATCTGTGTTAATCTGCAGCTGTGTTTCCCAGAGTGAACACTGAAATCTTCAGTTATCTGGTAATGTGTTTCCCAGTGTTAACACTGAAAACCACAGTAATCTGGTGCTGTGTTTCCCAGAGTTAACACTGAAATCTGAATTAATCTGGTGATGTGTTTCCCAGTGTTAATACTGGAATCTTCAGTAATCTGGTGCTGGGTTTCCCAGAGTTAACACTGAAATGCGCAGTCATCTGGTGCTGTGTTTCCCAGTGTTAATACGGGAATGTTCAGTAATCTCGTGCTGTGTCTCCCAGAGATAACACTGAAATCCACAGTAATCTGGTGCTGTGTTTCCCAGAGTTAACCCTGAAATCTGCAGTAATCTGGTGCGGTGTTTCCCAGTGTCAACTCTGAAATCCACAGTAATCTGTTGCTGTGTTTCCCCGAGTTAACACTGAAATCTGCCGTATTCTGTTGCTGTGTTTCCCAGTGTTACCACTGAAATCTGCAGTAATCTGGTGCTGTGTTTCTGAGTGTAAATACTGAAATGTGTGTTAATCTGGTCCTGTGTTTCCCAGTGTTAACACTGAAATATGCAGTAATCTGATGCTGTGCTTCCCTGTGTTAATACTGAAATCAGCAGTAATCTGGTGCTGTGTTTCCCAGTGTTAACACTGAAACCTGCAGTATTTTGGTCCTGTGTTTCCCAGTGTTAATACTGAAATCTTCAGTAACCTGTTGCTGTTTTTCCCAGTGTCTATAATGTAGTCTTCAGTAATCTGGTGCTGTGTTTCCCAATGTTAATACTGGAATCTGCAGTAATCTGGTCCTGTGTTTCCCAGTGTTAACACTGAAATCCGCTGTAATCTGGACTTGTCTTTCCCAGAGTTAACACTGAAATCTGCAGTAATCTGGTGCTGTGCTTCCCAGTGTTAATACTGGAACCTTCAGTAATCTGGTGCTGTGTTTACCAGTGTCAAAATGAAATCTGCAGTAATCTGGTGCTGTGTTTCCCAGTGTTAATACTGGAATCTTCTGTAATCTGGTGCTGTGTTTCCCTGAGTTAACACTGAAATCCACAGTAATCTGTTGCTGTGTTTCCCAGAGTAAACACTGAAATCTGCAGGAATCTGGTTCTGTGTTTCCCAGTGTTAATATCGAATCTGCAGTATTCTGGTGCTGTGTTTCCCAGAGGTAACACTGAAATCCACAGTAATCTGGTGCTGTGTTTCCCAGATTAAACACTGGAATCTTCAGTAATCTGGTGCTGTCTTTCCTTGTGTTAATATCTAATCTGCAGTAATCTGGTGCTGTTTTTCTCAGTGTTAATACTGAAATCTGCAGTAATCTGGTGCTGTGTTTCCCAGTGTTCACACTCGAATCTTGAGTAATCTGGTGTTGCGTTTCCCAGTGTTAATACTGAAATCTGCAGTAATCTGGTGCTGTGTTTCCCAGTGTTAATATTGTAATCTTCAGTAATCTGGTGCTGTGTTTCCCAGCGTTAATACTGGAATCTTCAGTAATCTGGTGCTGTATTTCCCAGTGTTCATACTGAAATCTGCAGTAATTTGGTTCTGTGTTTTCCAGTGTTAATACGGAAATCTGCAGTATTTTGGTGCTGTGTCTCCCAGTGTTAATACTGAAATCTTCAGTAACCTGGTGCTGTTTTTCCCAGTGTTAATAATGTAGGCTTCAGTAATCTGGTGCTGTTTTTCCCAATGTTAATACTGAAATCTGCAGTATTCTAGTCCTGTGTTTCCCAGTGTTAACACTGAAATCCGCTGTAATCTGGTCTTGTGTTTCCCAGAGTTAACACTGAAATCCGATGTAATCTGGTGCTGTGTTTGCCAGAGTTAACACTGAAATCTGCAGAAATCTGGTGCTGTCTTTCCTAGTGTTCACACCGAAATCCGCATTATTCTGGTGCTGTGCTTCCCAGTGTTAATACTGGAACCTTCCGGAATCTGGTGCTGTGTTTCGCAGTGTCAAACTGAAATCTGCAGTAATCTGGTGCTGTCTTTCCCAGTGTTAACACTGGAATCTTCAGTAATCTGGTGCTGTGTTTCCGAATGTTCACGCTGAAATTTGCAGTAATCTGGTGCTGTGTTTCCCAGAGTTAACACTGAAATCTGCAGGAATCTGGTGCTGTGTTTCCCAGAGTTAACACTGAAATCTGCAGTAATCTGGTGCTGTGTTTCCCAGAGTTAACACTGAAATCCACTGTAATCTGGTGCTGTGTTTGCCAGAGTTAACACTGAAATCTGCATTAATCTGGTGCCGTGTTTCCTAGTGTTCGCACCGAATTCCGCATTAATCTGGTGCTGTGCTTCCCAGTGTTAATATTGTAACCTTCCAGAATCTGGTGCTGTGTTTTCCAGTGTCAAATTGAAATCTGCAGTAATCTGGTGCTGTGTTTCGCAGTGTTAATACTGTAACCTTCCAGAATCTGGTGCTGTGTTTTCCAGTGTCAAATTGAAATCTGCAGTATTCTGGTGCTGTGTTTCGCAGTGTTAATACTGGAATCTTCAGTAATCTGGTGCTGGGTTTCCCAGAGTTAACACTGAAATGCGCAGTCATCTGGTGCTGTGTTTCCCAGTGTTAATACTGGAATGTTCAGTAACCTGGTGCTGTGTCTCCCAGAGTTAACACTGAAATCCACAGTAATCTGGTGCTGTGTTTCCCAGAGTTAACCCTGAAATCTGCAGTAATCTGGTGCTGTGTTTCCCAGTGTCAACTCTGAAATCCACAGTAATCTGGTGCTGTGTTTCCCCGAGTTAACACTGAAATCTGCAGTATTCTGTTGCTGTGTTTCCCAGTGTTACCACTAAAATCAGCAGTAATCTGATGCTGTGTTTCTCAGTGTTAATACTGAAATCTGCAGTTGTCTGGTCCTGCGTTTCCCAGCGTTAACACTGAAATCTCCTATAATGTGGTCCTATTTTTCCCAGTGTTAACACGAAAACATGCCTAATCTGGTGCTGTTTTTCCCTGTGTTAATATTTAATTTGCAGTAATCTGGTGCTGTGTTTCACAGAGTTAACACTGGAATCTGCAGTAATCTGGTGTTGTCTTTCCCTGTTTTAATTTCTAATCTGCAGTAATCTGGTGCTGTGTTTCTCAGTGTTAATACTGAAATCCGCAGTAATCTGGTGCTGGGTTTCCCAGTGTTAACTCTGAAATCCACAGTAATCTGGTGCTGTGTTTCCCAGTGTTAATACTGAAAACTGCGTTAATCTGGTGCTGTGTTTCCCAGTGTCAACCTGAAATCTGCAGTAATCTGGTGCTGTGTTTCCCAGTGTTAATACAGGAGTCTTCAGTAATCTGGTGCTGTGTTTCCCAGAGTTAACACTGAAATCCACAGTAATCTGGTGCTGTGTTTCCCAGAGTTAACCCTGCAATCTGCAGTAATCTGGTGCTGTGTTTCCCAGTGTTAATATCTAATCTGCAGTAATCTGGTGCTGTGTTTCCCAGTGTTAATACTGGAATCTGCAGTAATCTGTTGCTATGTTTCCCAGTGTTAATACTGACATCTGCAGTATTCTGGTGCTGTGTTTCCCAGAGTTAATACTGAAATCTTCAGTAACCTGCTGCTGTTTTTCCCAGTGCTAATAATGTCGTCTTCAGTAATCTGGTGCTGTGTTTCCCAATGTTAATACTGAAATCTGCAGTAATCTGGTCCTGTGTTTCCCAGTGTTAACACTGAAATCCGCTGTAATCTGGTCTTGTGTTTCCCAGAGTTAACACTGAAATGTGCAGTAATCTGGTGCTGTGTTTCCCAGTGTTCACACCGAAATCCGCATTAATCTGGCGCTGTGCTTCCCAGTGTTAATACTGGAACGTTCCGGAATCTTGTGCTGTGTTTTGCAGTGTCAAACTGAAATCTGCAGTAATCTGGTGCTGTGTTTCCCTGTGTTCACACTGAAATCTGCAGTAAACTGGTGCTGTGTTTCCCAGAGTTAACACTGAAATCCACAGTAATCTGGTGCTGTGTTTCCCAGTGTTAATACTGCAATCTTCAGTAATCGAGTGCTGTGTTTCCCAGTGTTAATACTGAGGTCTGCAGTAATTTGGTGCTGTGTTTCCCAGAGTTAACACTGAAATCCACAGTAATCTGGTGCTGTGTTTCCCAGAGTTAACACTGAATTCTGCAGTAATCTGTTGCTGTGTTTCCCAGTGTTAACACTGAAATCTGCAGTAATTTGGTGCTGTGTTTCCGAGAGTTAACACTGAAATCCACAGTAATCTGGTGATATGTTTCCCAGAGTTAACACTGAATTCTGCAGTAATCTGGTGATGTGTTTCCAAGTGTTACCACTGAAATCTGCAGTAATCTTGTGCTGTGTTTCCCAGTGTAAATACTGAAATCTGTGTTAATCTGGTGCTGTGTTTCCCAGAGTGAACACTGAAATCTTCAGTAATCTGGTAATGTGTTTCCCAGTGTTAACACTGAAATCCACAGTAATCTGGTGCTGTGTTTCCCAGAGTTAACACTGAAATCTGCAGTAATCTGTTGCTGTGTTTCCCAGAGTTAACACTGAAATCTGCATTAATCTGGTGCTGTGTTTCCCAGTGTTAATACTGGAATGTTCAGTAATCTGGTGCTGTGTCTCCCAGAGTTAACACTGAAATCCACAGTAATCTGGTCCTGTGTTTCCCAGAGTTAACCCTGAAATCTGCAGTAATGTGGTGCTGTGTTTCCCAGTGTCAACTCTGAAATCCACAGTAATCTGGTGCTGTGTTTCCCCGAGTTAACAATGAAATCTGCAGTAATCTGTTGCTGTGTTTCCCAGTGTTAACACTGAAATCTGCATTAATCTGTTGCTATGTTTCCCAGTGTTAATACTGACATCTGCAGTATTCTGGTGCTATGTTTCCCAGAGTTAATACTGAAATCCACAGTAATCTGGTGCTGTGTTTGCCAGATTTAACACTGAAATCTGCATTAATCTGGTGCCGTGTTTCCTAGTGTTCACACCGAAATCCGCATTAATCTGGTGCTGTGCTTCCCAGTGTTAATACTGGAATCTTCAGTAATCTGGTGCTGTGTTTCCCTGCGTTAATACTGGAATCTTCAGTATATCTGGTGCTGTATTTCCCAGTGTTCATACTGAAATCTGCAGTAATTTGGTGCTGTGTTTTCCAGTGTTAGTACGGAAATCTGCAGTATTTTGGGGCTGTGTCTCCCAGTGTTAATACTGAAATCTTCAGTAACCTGGTGCTGTTTTTCCCAGTGTCAATAATGTAGTCTTCAGTAATCTGGTGCTGTTTTTCCCAATGTTAATACTGAAATCTGCAGTATTCTTGTCCTGTGTTTCCCAGTGTTAACACTGAAATCCGCTGTAATCTGGTCTTGTGTTTCCCAGAGTTAACACTGAAATCCGAAGTAATCTGGTGCTGTTTTTGCCAGAGTTAACACTGAAATCTGCAGTAATCTGGTGCTGTGTTTCCTAGTGTTCACACCGAAATCCGCATTAATCTGGTGCTGTGCTTCCCAGTGTTAATACTGGAACCTTCCGGAATCTGGTGCTGTGTTTCGCAGTGTCAAAATGAAATCTGCAGTAATCTTGTGCTGTCTTTCCCAGAGTTAACACTGAAATCTGCAGTAATCTGGTGCTGTGTTTCCCAGAGTTAACAGTGAAATCTGCAGTAATCTGGTGCTGTGTTTCCCAGAGTTAACACAGAAATCCACAGTAATCCGGTGCTGTGTTTCCCAGAGTTAACACTGAAATCTGCAGTAATCTGGTGTTGTGTTTCCCAGAGTTAACACTGAAATCCACTGTAATCTGGAGCTGTGTTTGCCAGAGTTAACACTGAAATCTGCATTAATCTGGTGCTGTGCTTCCCAGTGTTAATACTGGAACCTTCCAGAATCTGGTGCTGTGTTTTCCAGTGTCAAACTGAAATCTGCAGTAATCTGGTGCTGTGTTTCGCAGTGTTAATACTGGAATCTTCAGTAATCTGGTGCTGGGTTTCCTAGAGTTATCACTGAAATGCACAGTCATCTGGTGCTGTGTTTCCCAGTGTTAATACTGGAATGTTCAGTAATCTGGTGCTGCGTTTCCCATAGTTAACACTGAAATCCACAATAATCTGGTGCTGTGTTTCCAAGAGTTAACCCTGAAATCTGCAGTAATCTGGTGCTGTGTTTCCCAGTGTCAACTCTGAAATCCATAGTAAGCTGGTCCTGTGTTTCCCAGTGTTAATACAGGAGTCTTCAGTAATCTGGTGCTGTGTTTCCCAGAGTTAACACTGAAATCCACAGTAATCTGGTGCTGTGTTTCCCAGAGTTAACCCTGAAATCTGCAGTAATCTGGTGCTGTGTTTCCCAGTGTTAATATCTAATCTGCAGTATTCTGGTGGTGTGTCTCCCAGAGGTAACACTGAAATCCACAGTAATCTGGTGCTGTGTTTCCCAGTGTTAATACTGAAATTTGCAGTTATCTGGTGCTGTGCTTCCCAGTGTTAATACTGGAACCTTCCGGAATCTGGTGCTGTGTTTCGCAGTGTCAAACTGAAATCTGCAGTAATCTGGTGCTGTGTTTCCCAGTGTTCACACTGAAATCTGCAGTAAACTGGTGCTGTGTTTCCCAGAGTTAACACTGAAATCCACAGTAATCTGGTGCTGTGTTTCCCAGTGTTAATTCTGGAATCTTCAGTAATCGAGTGCTGTGTTTCCCAGCGTTAACACTGAAATCTGCAGTAATTTGGTGCTGTGTTTCCCAGAGTTAACACTGAAATCCACAGTAATCTGGTGCTGTCTTTCCCAGAGTTAACAGTGAATTCTGCAGTAATCTGTTGCTGTGTTTCCCAGTGTTAACACTGAAATCTGCATTAATCTGGTGATGTGTTTCCCAGTGTTAGCACTGAAATCTGCAGTAATCTTGTGCTGTGTTTCCCAGTGTAAATACTGAAATCTCTGTTAATCTGGTGCTGTGTTTCCCAGAGTGAACACTGAAATCTTCAGTAATCTGGTAATGTGTTTCCCAGTGTTAACACTGAAATCCACAGTAATCTGGTGCTGTGTTTCCCAGAGTTAACACTGAAATCTGCAGTAATCTGTTGCTGTGTTTCCCAGAGTTAACACTGAAATCTGCATGAATCTGGTGCTGTGTTTCCCAGTGTTAATACTGGAATGTTCAGTAATCTGGTGCTGTGTCTCCCAGAGTTAACCCTGAAATCTGCAGTAATCTGGTGCTGTGTTTCCCAGTGTCAACTCTGAAATCCACAGTAATCTGGTGCTGTGTTTCCCCGAGTTAACAATGAAATCTGCAGTAATCTGTTGCTGTGTTTCCCAGTGTTAACACTGAAATCTGCATTAATCTGTTGCTATGTTTCCCAGTGTTAATACTGACATCTGCAGTATTCTGGTGCTGTGTTTCCCAGTGTTAATACTGAAATCCACAGTAATCTGGTGCTGTGTTTGCCAGAGTTAACACTGAAATCTGCATTAATCTGGTGCCGTGTTTCCTAGTGTTCACACCGAAATCCGCATTAATCTGGTGCTGTGCTTCCCAGTGTTAATATTGTAATCTTCAGTAATCTGGTGCTGTGTTTCCCTGCGTTAATACTGGAATCTTCAGTTATCTGGTGCTGTATTTCCCAGTGTTCATATTGAAATCTGCAGTAATTTGGTGCTGTGTTTTCCAGTGTTAATACGGAAATCTGCAGTATTTTGGTGCTGTGACTCCCATTGTTAATACTGAAATCTTCAGTAACCTGGTGCTGTTTTTCCCAGTGTTAATAATGTAGTCTTCAGTAATCTGGTGCTGTTTTTCCCAATGTTAATACTGAAATCTGCAGTATTCTAGTCCTGTGTTTCCCAGTGTTAACACTGAAATCCGCTGTAATCTGGTCTTGTGTTTCCCAGAGTTAACACTGAAATCCGATGTAATCTGGTGCTGTGTTTGCCAGAGTTAACACTGAAATCCGCATTAATCTGGTGCTGTGCTTCCCAGTGTTAATACTGGAACCTTCCGGAATCTGGTGCTGTGTTTCCCAGTGTCAAACTGAAATCTGCAGTAATCTTGTGCTGTGTTTCCCAGTGTTAATACTGGAATCTTCAGTAATCTGGTGCTGTGTTTCCCAGAGTTAACACTGAAATCTGCAGTAATCTGGTGCTGTGTTTCCCAGAGTTAACACTGAAATCTGCAGTAATCTGGTGTTGTGTTTCCCAGAGTTAACACAGAAATCCACAGTAATCGGGTGCTGTGTTTCCCAGAGTTAACACTGAAATCTGCAGTAATCTGGTGTTGTGTTTCCCAGAGTTAACACTGAAATCCACTCTAATCTGGAGCTGTGTTTGCCAGAGTTAACACTGAAAACTGCATTAATCTGGTGCCGTGTTTCCTAGTGTTCGCACCGAATTCCGCATTAATCTGGTGCTGTGCTTCCCAGTGTTAATACTGTAACCTTCCAGAATCTGGTGCTGTGTTTTCCAGTGTCAAACTGAAATCTGCAGTAATCTGGTGCTGTGTTTCGCAGTGTTAATACTGGAATCTTCAGTAATCTGGTGCTGGGTTTCCTAGAGTTAACACTGAAATGCACAGTCATCTGGTGCTGTGTTTCCCAGTGTTAATACTGGAATGTTCAGTAATCTGGTGCTGTGTCTCCCAGAGTTAACACTGAAATCCACAGTAATCTGGTGCTGTGTTTCCAAGAGTTAACCCTGAAATCTGCAGTAATCTGCTGCTGTGTTTCCCAGTGTCAACTCTGAAATCCACAGTAATCTGGTGCTGTGTTTCCCAGTGTTAATACAGGAGTCTTCAGTAATCTGGTGCTGTGTTTCCCAGAGTTAACACTGAAATCCACAGTAATCTGGTGCTGTGTTTCCCAGAGTTAACCCTGCAATCTGCAGTAATCTGGTGCTGTGTTTCCCAGTGTTAATATCTAATCTGCAGTAATCTGGTGCTGTGTTTCCCAGTGTTAATACTGGAATCTGCAGTAATCTGTTGCTATGTTTCCCAGTGTTAATACCGACATCTGCAGAATTCTGGTGCTGTGTTTCCCAGAGTTAATACTGAAATCTTCAGTAACCTGCTGCTGTTTTTCCCAGGGTTAATAATGTCGTCTTCAGTAATCTGGTGCTGTGTTTCCCAATGTTAATACTGAAATCTGCAGTAATCTGGTCCTGTGTTTCCCAGTGTTAACACTGAAATCCGCTGTAATCTGGTCTTGTGTTTCCCAGAGTTAACACTGAAATGTGCAGTAATCAGGTGCTGTGTTTCCCAGTGTTCACACCGAAATCCGCATTAATCTGGTGCTGTGTTTCCCAGTGTTAATACTGAAATCTTCAGTAACCTGTTGCTGTTTTTCCCAGTGTATATAATGTAGTCTTCAGTAATCTGGTGCTGTGTTTCCCAATGTTAATACTGGAATCTGCAGTAATCTGGTCCTGTGTTTCCCAGTGTTAACACTGAAATCCGCTGTAATCTGGACTTGTCTTTCCCAGAGTTAACACTGAAATCTGCAGTAATCTGGTGCTGTGCTTCCCAGTGTTAATACTGGAACCTTCAGTAATCTGGTGCTGTGTTTACCAGTGTCAAAATGAAATCTGCAGTAATCTGGTGCTGTGTTTCCCAGTGTTAATACTGGAATCTTCTGTAATCTGGTGCTGTGTTTCCCTGAGTTAACACTGAAATCCACAGTAATCTGTTGCTGTGTTTCCCAGAGTAAACACTGAAATCTGCAGGAATCTGGTTCTGTGTTTCCCAGTGTTAATATCGAATCTGCAGTATTCTGGTGCTGTGTTTCCCAGAGGTAACACTGAAATTCACAGTAATCTGGTGCTGTGTTTCCCAGATTAAACACTGGAATCTTCAGTAATCTGGTGCTGTCTTTCCTTGTGTTAATATCTAATCTGCAGTAATCTGGTGCTGTTTTTCTCAGTGTTAATACTGAAATCTGCAGTAATCAGGTGCTGTGTTTCCCAGTGTTCACACTCGAATCTTGAGTAATCTGGTGTTGCGTTTCCCAGTGTTAATACTGAAATCTGCAGTAATCTGGTGCTGTGTTTCCCAGTGTTAATATTGTAATCTTCAGTAATCTGGTGCTGTGTTTCCCAGCGTTAATACTGGAATCTTCAGTAATCTTGTGCTGTATTTCCCAGTGTTCATACTGAAATCTGCAGTAATTTGGTTCTGTGTTTTCCAGTGTTAATACGGAAATCTGCAGTATTTTGGTGCTGTGTCTCCCAGTGTTAATACTGAAATCTTCAGTAACCTGGTGCTGTTTTTCCCAGTGTTAATAATGTAGGCTTCAGTAATCTGGTGCTGTTTTTCCCAATGTTAATACTGAAATCTGCAGTATTCTAGTCCTGTGTTTCCCAGTGTTAACACTGAAATCCGCTGTAATCTGGTCTTGTGTTTCCCAGAGTTAACACTGAAATCCGATGTAATCTGGTGCTGTGTTTGCCAGAGTTAACACTGAAATCTGCAGAAATCTGGTGCTGTCTTTCCTAGTGTTCACATCGAAATCCGCATTATTCTGGTGCTGTGCTTCCCAGTGTTAATACTGGAACCTTCTGGAATCTGGTGCTGTGTTTCGCAGTGTCAAACTGAAATCTGCAGTAATCTGGTGCTGTCTTTCCCAGTGTTAACACTGGAATCTTCAGTAATCTGGTGCTGTGTTTCCGAGTGTTCACGCTGAAATTTGCAGTAATCTGGTGCTGTGTTTCCCAGAGTTAACACTGAAATCTGCAGGAATCTGGTGCTGTGTTTCCCAGAGTTAACACTGAAATCTGCAGTAATCTGGTGCTGTGTTTTCCAGAGTTAACACTGAAATCCACAGTAATCTGGTGCTGTGTTTCCCAGAGTTAACACTGAAATCCACTGTAATCTGGTGCTGTGTTTGCCAGAGTTAACACTGAAATCTGCATTAATCTGGTGCCGTGTTTCCTAGTGTTCGCACCGAATTCCGCATTAATCTGGTGCTGTGCTTCCCAGTGTTAATATTGTAACCTTCCAGAATCTGGTGCTGTGTTTTCCAGTGTCAAATTGAAATCTGCAGTAATCTGGTGCTGTGTTTCGCAGTGTTAATACTGTAACCTTCCAGAATCTGGTGCTGTGTTTTCCAGTGTCAAATTGAAATCTGCAGTATTCTGGTGCTGTGTTTCGCAGTGTTAATACTGGAATCTTCAGTAATCTGGTGCTGGGTTTCCCAGAGTTAACACTGAAATGCGCAGTCATCTGGTGCTGTGTTTCCCAGTGTTAATACTGGAATGTTCAGTAACCTGGTGCTGTGTCTCCCAGAGTTAACACTGAAATCCACAGTAATCTGGTGCTGTGTTTCCCAGAGTTAACCCTGAAATCTGCAGTAATCTGGTGCTGTGTTTCCCAGTGTCAACTCTGAAATCCACAGTAATCTGGTGCTGTGTTTCCCCGAGTTAACACTGAAATCTGCAGTATTCTGTTGCTGTGTTTCCCAGTGTTACCACTAAAATCAGCAGTAATCTGATGCTGTGTTTCTCAGTGTTAATACTGAAATCTGCAGTTGTCTGGTCCTGCGTTTCCCAGCGTTAACACTGAAATCTCCTATAATGTGGTCCTATTTTTCCCAGTGTTAACACGAAAACGTGCCTAATCTGGTGCTGTTTTTCCCTGTGTTAATATTTAATTTGCAGTAATCTGGTGCTGTGTTTCACAGAGTTAACACTGGAATCTGCAGTAATCTGGTGTTGTCTTTCCCTGTTTTAATTTCTAATCTGCAGTAATCTGGTGCTGTGTTTCTCAGTGTTAATACTGAAATCCGCAGTAATCTGGTGCTGGGTTTCCCAGTGTTAACTCTGAAATCCACAGTAATCTGGTGCTGTGTTTCCCAGTGTTAATACTGAAAACTGCGTTAATCTGGTGCTGTGTTTCCCAGTGTCAACCTGAAATCTGCAGTAATCTGGTGCTGTGTTTCCCAGTGTTAATACAGGAGTCTTCAGTAATCTGGTGCTGTGTTTCCCAGAGTTAACACTGAAATCCACAGTAATCTGGTGCTGTGTTTCCCAGAGTTAACCCTGCAATCTGCAGTAATCTGGTGCTGTGTTTCCCAGTGTTAATATCTAATCTGCAGTAATCTGGTGCTGTGTTTCCCAGTGTTAATACTGGAATCTGCAGTAATCTGTTGCTATGTTTCCCAGTGTTAATACTGACATCTGCAGTATTCTGGTGCTGTGTTTCCCAGAGTTAATACTGAAATCTTCAGTAACCTGCTGCTGTTTTTCCCAGTGCTAATAATGTCGTCTTCAGTAATCTGGTGCTGTGTTTCCCAAAGTTAATACTGAAATCTGCAGTAATCTGGTGCTGTGTTTCCCAGTGTTAACACTGAAATCCGCTGTAATCTGGTCTTGTGTTTCCCAGAGTTAACACTGAAATGTGCAGTAATCTGGTGCTGTGTTTCCCAGTGTTCACACCGAAATCCGCATTAATCTGGTGCTGTGCTTCCCAGTGTTAATACTGGAACGTTCCGGAATCTGGTGCTGTGTTTCGCAGTGTCAAACTGAAATCTGCAGTAATCTGGTGCTGTGTTTCCCAGTGTTCACACTGAAATCTGCAGTAAACTGGTGCTGTGTTTCCCAGAGTTAACACTGAAATCCACAGTAATCTGGTGCTGTGTTTCCCAGTGTTAATACTGCAATCTTCAGTAATCGAGTGCTGTGTTTCCCAGTGTTAATACTGAAGTCTGCAGTAATTTGGTGCTGTGTTTCCCAGAGTTAACACTGAAATCCACAGTAATCTGGTGCTGTGTTTCCCAGAGTTAACACTGAATTCTGCAGTAATCTGTTGCTGTGTTTCCCAGTGTTAACACTGAAATCTGCAGTAATTTGGTGCTGTGTTTCCGAGAGTTAACACTGAAATCCACAGTAATCTGGTGATATGTTTCCCAGAGTTAACACTGAATTCTGCAGTAATCTGGTGATGTGGTTCCAAGTGTTACCACTGAAATCTGCAGTAATCTTGTGCTGTGTTTCCCAGTGTAAATACTGAAATCTGTGTTAATCTGGTGCTGTGTTTCCCAGAGTGAACACTGAAATCTTCAGTAATCTGGTAATGTGTTTCCCAGTGTTAACACTGAAATCCACAGTAATCTGGTGCTGTGTTTCCCAGAGTTAACACTGAAATCTGCAGTAATCTGTTGCTGTGTTTCCCAGAGTTAACACTGAAATCTGCATTAATCTGGTGCTGTGTTTCCCAGTGTTACCACTGAAATCTGCATTAATCTGGTGCTGTGCTTACCAGTGTTAATACTGGAACTTTCCAGAATCTGGTGCTGTGTTTTCCAGTGTCAAACTGAAATCTGCAGTAATCTGGTGCTGTGTTTCGCAGTGTTAATACTGGAATCTTCAGTAATCTGGTGCTGGGTTTCCTAGAGTTATCACTGAAATGCACAGTCATCTGGTGCTGTGTTTCCCAGTGTTAATACTGGAATGTTCAGTAATCTGGTGCTGTGTTTCCCATAGTTAACACTGAAATCCACAGTAATCTGGTGCTGTGTTTCCAAGAGTTAACCCTGAAATCTGCAGTAATCTGGTGCTGTGTTTCCCAGTGTCAACTCTGAAATCCATAGTAATCTGGTGCTGTGTTTCCCAGTGTTAATACAGGAGTCTTCAGTAATCTGGTGCTGTGTTTCCCAGAGTTAACACTGAAATCCACAGTAATCTGGTGCTGTGTTTCCCAGAGTTAACCCTGAAATCTGCAGTAATCTGGTGCTGTGTTTCCCAGTGTTAATATCTAATCTGCAGTATTCTGGTGGTGTGTCTCCCAGAGGTAACACTGAAATCCACAGTAATCTGGTGCTGTGTTTCCCAGTGTTAATACTGAAATTTGCAGTTATCTGGTGCTGTGCTTCCCAGTGTTAATACTGGAACCTTCCGGAATCTGGTGCTGTGTTTCGCAGTGTCAAACTGAAATCTGCAGTAATCTGGTGCTGTGTTTCCCAGTGTTCACACTGAAATCTGCAGTAAACTGGTGCTGTGTTTCCCAGAGTTAACACTGAAATCCACAGTAATCTGGTGCTGTGTTTCCCAGTGTTAATTCTGGAATCTTCAGTAATCGAGTGCTGTGTTTCCCAGTGTTAACACTGAAATCTGCAGTAATTTGGTGCTGTGTTTCCCAGAGTTAACACTGAAATCCACAGTAATCTGGTGCTGTGTTTCCCAGAGTTAACAGTGAATTCTGCAGTAATCTGTTGCTGTGTTTCCCAGTGTTAACACTGAAATCTGCATTAATCTGGTGATGTGTTTCCCAGTGTTAGCACTGAAATCTGCAGTAATCTTGTGCTGTGTTTCCCAGTGTAAATACTGAAATCTCTGTTAATCTGGTGCTGTGTTTCCCAGAGTGAACACTGAAATCTTCAGTAATCTGGTAATGTGTTTCCCAGTGTTAACACTGAAATCCACAGTAATCTGGTGCTGTGTTTCCCAGAGTTAACACTGAAATCTGCAGTAATCTGTTGCTGTGTTTCCCAGAGTTAACACTGAAATCTGCATGAATCTGGTGCTGTGTTTCCCAGTGTTAATACTGGAATGTTCAGTAATCTGGTGCTGTGTCTCCCAGAGTTAACCCTGAAATCTGCAGTAATCTGGTGCTGTGTTTCCCAGTGTCAACTCTGAAATCCACAGTAATCTGGTGCTGTGTTTCCCCGAGTTAACAATGAAATCTGCAGTAATCTGTTGCTGTGTTTCCCAGTGTTAACACTGAAATCTGCATTAATCTGTTGCTATGTTTCCCAGTGTTAATACTGACATCTGCAGTATTCTGGTGCTGTGTTTCCCAGTGTTAATACTGAAATCCACAGTAATCTGGTGCTGTGTTTGCCAGAGTTAACACTGAAATCTGCATTAATCTGGTGCCGTGTTTCCTAGTGTTCACACCGAAATCCGCATTAATCTGGTGCTGTGCTTCCCAGTGTTAATATTGTAATCTTCAGTAATCTGGTGCTGTGTTTCCCTGCGTTAATACTGGAATCTTCAGTAATCTGGTGCTGTATTTCCCAGTGTTCATATTGAAATCTGCAGTAATTTGGTGCTGTGTTTTCCAGTGTTAATACGGAAATCTGCAGTATTTTGGTGCTGTGTCTCCCATTGTTAATACTGAAATCTTCAGTTACCTGGTGCTGTTTTTCCCAGTGTTAATAATGTAGTCTTCAGTAATCTGGTGCTGTTTTTCCCAATGTTAATACTGAAATCTGCAGTATTCTAGTCCTGTGTTTCCCAGTGTTAACACTGAAATCCGCTGTAATCTGGTCTTGTGTTTCCCAGAGTTAACACTGAAATCCGATGTAATCTGGTGCTGTGTTTGCCAGAGTTAACACTGAAATCCGCATTAATCTGGTGCTGTGCTTCCCAGTGTTAATACTGGAACCTTCCGGAATCTGGTGCTGTGTTTCCCAGTGTCAAACTGAAATCTGCAGTAATCTTGTGCTGTGTTTCCCAGTGTTAATACTGGAATCTTCAGTAATCTGGTGCTGTGTTTCCCAGAGTTAACACTGAAATCTGCAGTAATCTGGTGCTGTGTTTCCCAGAGTTAACACTGAAATCTGCAGTAATCTGGTGCTGTGTTTCCCAGAGTTAACACAGAAATCCACAGTAATCGGGTGCTGTGTTTCCCAGAGTTAACACTGAAATCTGCAGTAATCTGGTGTTGTGTTTCCCAGAGTTAACACTGAAATCTGCATTAATCTGGTGCCGTGTTTCCTAGTGTTTGCCCCGAATTCCGCATTAATCTGGTGCTGTGTTTCCCAGTGTTAATACTGTAACCTTCCAGAATATGGTGCTGTGTTTTCCAGTGTCAAACTGAAATCTGCAGTAATCTGGTGCTGTGTTTCGCAGTGTTAATACTGGAATCTTCAGTAATCTGGTGCTGGGTTTCCCAGAGTTAACACTGAAATGCACAGTCATCTGGTGCTGTGTTTCCCAGTGTTAATACTGGAATGTTCAGTAATCTGGTGCTGTGTCTCCCAGAGTTAACACTGAAATCCACAGTAATCTGGTGCTGTGTTTCCAAGAGTTAACCCTGAAATCTGCAGTAATCTGCTGCTGTGTTTCCCAGTGTCAACTCTGAAATCCACAGTAATCTGGTGCTGTGTTTCCCAGTGTTAATACAGGAGTCTTCAGTAATCTGGTGCTGTGTTTCCCAGAGTTAACACTGAAATCCACAGTAATCTGGTGCTGTGTTTCCCAGAGTTAACCCTGCAATCTGCAGTAATCTGGTGCTGTGTTTCCCAGTGTTAATATCTAATCTGCAGTAATCTGGTGCTGTGTTTCCCATTGTTAATACTGGAATCTGCAGTAATCTGTTGCTATGTTTCCCAGTGTTAATACTGACATCTGCAGAATTCTGGTGCTGTGTTTCCCAGAGTTAATACTGAAATCTTCAGTAACCTGCTGCTGTTTTTCCCAGGGTTAATAATGTCGTCTTCAGTAATCTGGTGCTGTGTTTCCCAATGTTAATACTGAAATCTGCAGTAATCTGGTCCTGTGTTTCCCAGTGTTAACACTGAAATCCGCTGTAATCTGGTCTTGTGTT